>CAUYSK010029864.1:0-15781 GCA_963575035.1 Avahi laniger | reverse complement strand
TTCTATATGTATTTTTAACTGTCCAATTAATTTCTTTCTATTTTTGGTAGAGATGGGGTCTCGCTCTTGCTCAGGCTGGTCTCGAACTCCTGAGCTCAAACGATCCACCCGCCTCGGCCTCCCAGAGTGCTAGGATTACAGGCGTGAGCCACTGCATCCGGCCTGGACCACATTTCTTAATAAAATGCTTCTAGGGAAGTCTGGGAGTTGTCATTCTCAAAATTTTAGGGCACACAATTATAACAGAAAGACTTGGGGAGATTATCCCAAGGTAACCAAAGAAGAATTAAAGGAGAAGGAGAGAAGGTAGGTGTTTAACACATCGACTGCCACACTAGAAAAAAAAATTATTCCCTGGGGCCACAGTGTTTTATCAAAACAAAATGATCCTTTCTAATTTGTTACTTTTTATTGTTTTCTGTGTGTAAGTTATATGCAATGCAATTCACGTTTTTGAATTAAATCATCAATATTAATTGTAAGAATAAGAACATCAACAAGTAAGATTTTCATGAACCAACTGCAGGGTTTTGCTTCATGGGAACCTGGGGTTAAAACTAGCCTGAGTTAAATATAACTCACATGGCAGTCAATGCGTTAAGAGCATAAATGGGGAGGCACAGCAGAACTCATGTGAGATGAATTAACTGAGGAGAGTTATGCGTGGTGAAAATGGCAAACCATCCTAATATCTGGTAGATGAGCGGGATGACAGGACATGAAGAGAAATGAGACAATGAGTTAGAGGCAGAAGAGTCTTCAGAGTGTGACCAATATTCCATATAAAATGTCAACCTCTCATTCAGATTTGGGGGATTTTTCAGCTTATGGCAAACCCTCCCCACAAATGCCCCAAAAGAACCACAGAGATCTGTACCTCTTATGTAAACAATAAATTCTCCCTCATCAGAACTAAAATGTTATCAATGTGGATTTGAAAAATGAAAATGGAATTTTGAAAAAGACTGGAAAAAAATTAAATCACATAAATCTAGTTTCATCAGACATTAAAACACACACACACACACACACACACACACACATACATACACACACACACACACAAATTCTCATGGTCTTAGACACTGATCTACCTCTATCCTTCCTGATAACCACCAGCAAGAAGCTAGGCATGGCAGGTAGGATGATACCAATCTTCTCAAAAAAATCAAAATTCAGTCTATAGAGTGGCTTTCATGTGCCTGTCTGACTGCTGCAGGACACCTTTTTCTCTTTATCTTTCACCTCATCTCTCTGCAAATCCCCTATTCCAGTACCCCAGGACTTCTTATTCATCCTGCTTTCCTTCAAACAGCTATTTTCTCTCCATTACCTTTTCCCTTGGGACTCTCATACCCCCTAGAGCTTTAATACACACCATGGCCTCCCTACCCAGGCTTCCCACTAGCTTTAATCTCACTCCTGTTTCCAAATGTGTGCTGGATTTTACCTGGATGTTCAAAACAAATTTTAAAATGCCATGCATGAAACAGAACTGATCACTGTCTTTTCTGCTTCCTTGAATGGTACCATCATCTTCTCAGACACTCAGGGCTGTAGCTTTGTAGGAATGACTCTTTGTTGTCTCTCCCATCCAAGTAATTGCCAGGTCCTACTCATTTGTGCAATATTTCTTACATCCTTTCTCCTTTCTATCAGTGATCATAGCTGTAACTTCAACTCTGCTCATTTACTTTCTCTTTCAGTCTTGTTTGCCTGCAGCTGCTGAAGCAGTCATTTTAAATGAAGACTACTACACTGTGCCGCCCCATTGGCAATGGATCTCTACTGAAGTTCGCTTTTCTTAGCCTGACATCAAAGATTCTCTGTTGCCTCAACTAAACTTATTTTTTTTCTGATTTAGACCTTACCTCCTTTCCTTCCTGTTATGTATGTTGTGTCTAAATTGAATACTTAGTGGTATCTTAATTGTGCTTTATACTTTCCACCTCCAAGTAGTTCGTTCTGCTCCTTCACTGGAATGTTCATTTCTCTTTCCCTGATACACATGTTCAAATTCTGACTATTCTTCAATAATCACGAATTTTACCTTTTTAATTAAGCTTTCCCTTGTTGTACTGAGTTGAAGGTGATCATCTTTTCCTTGAACTTTGACAGTACTTCTGTTTATAAACTTTGGCATATTTATAACTTTTTAAGTTGTCTCTTCATTTGTTTATGTCTCTTCTTTCCTATTTGATTAAAGTCAAATAATTTGAGTTATTTATCTCTGAATTTCTCTATATCACTTAGTGTATGAAAAAGGTATAGTACTCAAGGAATTTAGCATTGGTAGGAGAGAAAAGCACTCATGCAAGTAACTACAATATATTTAAGAATGGATACTGAGTGACTAAAGAGGGTATGTAAATCATTTTTATTTTATGTCTGTGTGGAAGAGTAAGGACATTATGTAGTCTACATAATACCACATATGTGGATAAAAATTAAAAAATTCTGTCACTAACATTATTCTCCAAAAGTCCAGGTAAGTATTACTTAGCCAAATAATGTAGGTGTCTTTTTATGGAAAAAACCTCTAAGTGAGAGATTTTAAGATAGAAACATTAGTACAGATACATACATTTTTGGGAACCTTAGTGGAAATTTATTTATCATCTCAGATTGAAAATGGTTTAGATTTAAGCTTGTCCAACTTTGTTAAAACTGACTTAATGCAATATTGACCTTGTCCATTTCTGCTGGCTTTGTCTTGTGGGCTGGGTTAGATTTATAGAAATTTCACCTCTTTATTTATTCTGGTGGAGTTGGGAGAGGAATGATTATTTATTTTTGCTTAAAAATAGTTTTACTGCTGTGTATAATTTGTCTTTTTAATTTTCTTTTTAATCCTTTAACATAATCACTTTTTCATGTTTTCCATGCATAGCATCCATGACTTACTAATAATTCTGGCAAACCTTGATTCTGATAAATGAAACTCTAGTCAGCATTGTGTTCAGTTTTTTACATAAGATAATGGTTTGAAATCTGCACAATAGGCATATATTGTATTTTTTTGTACTAGATTGAACTGAATACTTTTCATTTTGAGTTTACAATTTAGGAGACACGTTGGCAAGATTCTCACAAAACAATCTGAGTAATTCTCTAGTGAGACTGTGAACCTTCAGGAGATTTACAGGACTATTGGGGCAAAGAATAAATAGAGGCTGCTAATGCTGGTACAGAATGTGAATGCTGAGGCATTACCAACGTCTCTCTTTAGGATGATGCATTTATTTATGCTAATGAATTTATTTGTGTTCACTGAATTCGAGCTCATAACATAAAGCCCCAAGTATTCATTAAGAAGCAATAAAAATCCTTGCTTAGTCAGTGAGGCATTGTTAGCTGAATCCTCCCATGAGGTTCATGTCACTTCTCAGGAAGTTTGTAGTGTATGGGTCAAATTTCTTATGTTCTTTTGGTTGCAAAACAGAACTTAAATCCTAATCGAAACCATCTATGAGAGTTCTCTAAAGCTGCCACCAGCTCTCTGGGCTACTCCGTTGTTTGCTAAAGATAGTTACAAATGTCCTATTTGTTGATGTTCTGTGAAATTAATTTTATGTGTTTATAGAAGTTTATAGTAAATGGTTCAATACATTGAGACTTGGCATGACAAGGGACGTTTAGAAGACATGGTGAGTGTTTTACAATTTGAAATGCTCTGCTTAGTTGCTTTAAACATGGTATGTCCTAAGTGTTCCCATTGAATTGATGCTTTCTCTAGTCTCTACTAGGTATGTCCTACACAGTGGCATGAACTTCTGCTTAAGATGTGCATCCTGTTATGCATAAGTACTGCAGTACTCCCTTGAGTTTCCTTCCAATTGCCTTGGACCTTGACAGATCCCTCCTCTCTGATCCCACTGCAGTGGACTAGGTTCTCTCTACCCCTAGTCACTGAGAGGGGCCCTGGTTTAATCCAGAGGGAATATAGACATGGATGTACTTACCTGAGCATCAGCACTCCTTTACCTGTTTACCTGAACTCCATACTCCCTTTCCTTTCCACTCTTAGGGTCAAATATCTAGGATATCAAAGGCAGCCCAGATAGATGCAGTTTCTTGAACATCTTTGGACTGCTGGCACTCTGTCTTCAACTCCAGGTGGCCAGCTGTACGCTAATCCTGCTACCTTAGTTTGTTCAGTACTGCTTGCTCTATATCCTTTGAGTTCCCTAGAAGTTGACTTTGGGTGCTTATAATAAAATGTTAATTCTTTCCATTTTATCATGTTTTTCAATGGTAAAATTCTTCTTAAAATATAGACCCCCCCCTATTTATTTTCATTAATTCCCAAGAGAAGTAATTCATCAGTTTTTAAGATCTGCTTTGGGTGAAAATACCTTAGACTATTTATTCCCTGATAACCATTCTATCAGATGTTCAAATAATACAAGGAAAAGTTGCACTAATAGATATACTATTTCCACTAGAACTACATTCTCTAGAAAAAAACACTTTTGAAACTCCTTACTCTTTTGTTTCATTTAATAAAACCATGAAGCACTTAGTTCAACCAGGGCACAGACATTTAAAGTCTCTACAGTTGGCTGAGAGAATATTCTTGCATTAGATGGAAGAATATGGACACACTACAGCATGAGACACAAAATGTGGAGTTATAATGGGCAATAAAGAAAGATAGAGTAAAAGAAAGTATTACCTTAGGATCATGTATTCCAGAAAGCTCTTCATAGATCTTCTCACCTACCATGACGGCAGCCAAGTTTGCAGTGTACGTAGAAAGGCAAAACATACAGAAAATGGCCCAAAGGTTCATTAGAAACCTTCCAGTCCAGCATTTTGGTGGTTTGATGGCTACTGTTCTACCAAACAAGAGGGCATAACAGACATTCAAGGCTGAAGAAAAGGAGAAGACTTTACTTCTATTCCGCCCCTTGGGAGTCATTCCAAAGGGGCTCTTCCATTCATACAGAGTGAGAAAGATGGCAGTGATGTGCAGAGCCACGAAAATCCCCAGCCACATTGTCCAGTGGAGTGGCCACATGAAGGCTCCGATGGGAGCTGCTGTGTCTCGAGTCCTCACTAAGATGCCCAAGCTGGTGGAGAAAAAAGGGCTGGTGAAATCTATCACCTGGCTCCGTGCAGTATTGATGCTGAAGGAAGTGACTGCCATATGGGCAGTCCCACTCAGGAGATCACCCACCAGCCCAGTCCAGTGCCCATTTTTCCAGGCTCCGTACTTTCCATCCCCAACAATATAGAGGTCAAAGTCAAAGTTCATGTCCTCTGCTAGCTTTTCCAGCAGATCGATGCAATATCCATAGCAGCACTTCTTGAATTTAATGGGCACTGTATCATTACCGCTGTGGAGGCTGCTGAAAAGGTTGTCCAATATAGAAGAATCATTAGTCGTGGGGTCTAGACAGAGCTGGCCAGCGGGGCATAAACCTTCATCATCTACCTCCCTTGTGAAGACAAACGGATGCTCAATCAAGGTAACCACTCTCAAGTGTAGCTTACTTGGGTGTTGGAAGTGGGTTTTGTGTCTCTGGGCTGGCTCTGGCCATACTCCATAGTCCATGACAATCTTGCCCCCCTGCCAGCTGCCCAAGCGGGTCCACATTGGCTTTCCCATGGGGTCATGTTGCAGATTCCAGATGAAAAAGTTGTTTTCTGAGCTGATGATGGTGGAACCTTTTACTTTGATGGAACCACTGAGGCCTCTGAAAGTGGTGTTGGCTAGAAACCTGGCAAGGAGGAGCAAAGGCAAAAAGTAAGGAAGAGAGATGAGGCCAAAGACAGGAAGCAGTGTTCTTCTTTGCTTCTCTGTCTTAATAAAAATAAGCTCTACTTATTGTTAAAAATGACATTGCGTATAATTTCTTCGGGAATTAATAAACTGGACTCTTTCTAGGAGTACAGTTCTATTTCATTGAGTTAATAAGATCTTACCCTTAGGTTCTAACACCTTGGCCAGGTGCTTGACTATTGATCTTACTCCAAACCTTTTAATTCCTGGTTAAGAGATGTTTTAACTATTTTCTGTTATAAACTGTTAATTATATATTCTCATAACTTTTCAAGCTACGGAGGTTCTAAGCATTTTTAGCATGTCCCATTTCTATTGTTGACTACATTTGATTGCCACCATATTTGCTCAATAAATATACGTTTTTTTGGTGTGAGGAATGAATTTGAATAAGTGTGCATATACTTGTATAATTGCTTAAAAATTGCATTCATAGCATTGAAAAATAGCTAAATCTTGTTACCAGTGTTTCTTCCTGTAGAGGGGAAACAATGAACATATCTGTCCCCATGAGGCCAGCAGGAACTGCATGTTGGGTATCAACCGTGGAACAAAGAAAAAGATGATAAATCAACTTGCTGTTCTCAGGATAGCTTTGGACTACTGTTCCTCTAAGTCATCAGAGAAAAACAATTGGCCCTGGCTCTAGAGAGAGCTTTTGCCAGAAGTCAAAGAAAGGAAAATTACTAACTGATTTCTAACCCTGTGAACTAGGACACTTTCAATGTTTGTTCTGATATGGACTAGACAGGAAAGCTAGACTGATTTGGCTTGGTCATAGCCTCTGTTTTTCTTGAGTCTGGGAAGATAAGACAATAAGAGGTAACATATGAGCTTGTAGTATCTTAACGAGGGCCTGTGTCAGAATAAAAGCCCAGGCTTTGACACCAGACACATCCACATTTGTATACTGGCCTACTCACCTGCAAGCATTGACCTTGGACAATTTACTTAACTCTATGCTTCAGTTTTGTCATCAGCAAATGGAGAAAATAATACTTCCTTCATTATAAGAGTTGGAAATAACTGATGTAAAGAACATATCACACCTTCTGACGTGGAACATATATTCCAGATATGGTAGCTATTATTTAATGTCATTTAAGTTTTTTAAAATCAAAGCTGTTTTCAGGCCACTTTTCCAAGACTTTTATTATAATTTTTGTAGTTGAAGACACAAGGTACTGCATTATGGTAAACCCATAGCATTTACTCAAGATACATTTCAAATGAAAAGGAATTAAATTGAAATTTAGAATGCAACAGTAGGTATTTTGAAGAACCAGATGATAGAAGTCTGGGCTCTCAGTAAAACACATTCACCCATTGCCTGTCATAAACATTATTTCCTAATTTACAAACGCATATAGAAGTTATGTTGCCACAAAAGGAACATAAAAAATCAAAGTGTAAAGTATATACTAATTTTCATTAGAGATATAAATGTAAATCATATTTGAAGAAGCTACTATCACTAAATGCAATGAAAGTATTCATTTTGGTAGATTGCGTATAATGGTAATTATTCATATTAGCAATCACGAGTGGGATGCTAGCACTTAAATTCTATTTTGCAATAAGTAATGAAGTCTCAGCTATCTTAGACTTTGGAATTTTTCTGCTTCTTTAGAGAAGGAGCCAAATCACTAAAATATACAGATTAATCAATTGATAATTACCTAGGTAATATAAGAGTGGCCACAATTGTTTCTGATAAAAAAATCTACTTTCAGATTTGTTAAAACAACCACATACACATATTTGCTGACATAACCTAGGGAATAAAATGGTTGCTAGTAAATAGGTTAGTTTGTTTTGGTCAATTTGATGATCAGGAAAGTAAGGTAAAAGTTTTGGAAAGAGGAGCTCTTCATTATTTTAAGAATATTTGGGCCGGGCACGGTGGCTCACACCTGTAATCCTAGCACTCTGGGAGACTGAGGCGGGTGGATCATTTGAGCTCAAGAATTTGAGACCAGCCTGAGCAAGAGTGAGACCCCTTCTCTACTAAAAAAAAAATAGGAAATTAGCTGGACAACTAAAAAAAAATATATATATATAAAAATTAGCCGGGCGTGGTGGCACATGCCTGTAGTCCCAGCTACTCGGGAGGCTGAGGCAGGAGGATCGCTTGAGCCCAGGAGTTGGAGGTTGCTGTGAGCTAGGCTGACGTCACAGGGCACTCACTCTAGCCCGGGCAACAAAGCGAGACTCTGTCTCAAAAAAAGAAAAAAAAAAGAATATTTTGAGCTTAAGAATGATAGATTTTTAACTGGATGGGCCCTTGAGAGATTATCTCTGACTAAATATATACTTAAACCATCTCAGAAAAAGGCATTAGAAATCTTCAGAAATCTTTCAGAGAGTATACAACTCTCTTATTCCAGTAAAACCTATTCCTGATTATTGGTTTTAAATGACATCGAAGAGAGCATGACAGAAGGATGGTGCTCAGTTGTCTTTGAGGCAGTCCTTTGTCAAAGAAAGCAGATGAGGATCTGAATGTCTCCAATTGTCTTAGCAGAGAAAACCCAGTCCTTGTTTCACTGTGCAATTGACACCAAAAAATTAGGTCCCGGGAAATCACCATTTATGACAGATTATTTGTGCCTGTTTTATTTTTAGTCTTATGATGAGGATAAGTTGAATAATTTCAATGATAGCTTTTACTTATAGATACCTTTACTAATGGGATGACAATGTATAGCAAATTTTAAGTGCTCTTTACCTTGGTTACAAGGTTAGAAGAATGAAATCCTGTTTTTGCTGAAATTGAATTCTATCATGTTCCTTTTTATCTTGCCCAGGACTCTTCTTGAATGAACACACAAAAAACTCAGGAATAATTTTATTGTCAGTATAAACTGATACAAATATCAGGCATTGTTCTTAGCATTAGGGTTGCAGAGATGAAACACGAGCTCATTGTTTTTGAGGAGCTCAAAGCCTAAGTTTGGGGAAGAAAGAAAGTGAGAAGGCAAATCAAACTGTAATAATGAGTAGCATGATAGAGGTAAACCTGGTGCTGCTGGAACAGAGGGGCAAGGAAACCTGCATATTCTCCTCTAGGGGTGCCAAGGAAGGCTCCTTAGAGGAGGAGGTGCCAGAGTTGAGTCTCGAAAAAGGAATTACAGTAAGCTGCGAAGAGAAGCTGGGAAATGGAGCTGCAAACCCAGAGAGATATGTGTACAAAGGCCAGAGACAGAGTGCAAGCTGTGTGATGATGAGAAATGAAAAATAGGCTGGAGAGGAGGAGGGGAAATGAATTGCATCAGAACTTAGGCCGCAATGAAGATAATCGGGAGTCATTGAGGGGATTTTGTCTGGGGAGGGACATGATCATTACGTTTGATTTTAGAATGAATTTTTTTCCTTGCTAGCTCTATAGGATATAGTTTGGAAGGAGGAGGGGGCTGAACATGATTCCACATGTGAGGAATAAAGGTCCTTCTTTCTCTCTCTGTTTCATAAGGGGCTTAGGGTTGCCAGGGCTAAGGTAGTAGCAGAAGTGGAGAGGAGATGGTATACTTAGGAGATATTTAGTCTTCAAAAAGAAAGGCAGTGATTAAGAGAACCAAATGCACAAGGTTGTGTTTAGTCCACAAGCCTTACTAAGCATATGTGAAACTCAGCTTGACAAAAGGTCATATAAGTAAGACCTGTAGTGTTTCGTTTAATATAAACTCAATGTAAGCCCATAGAGCCACAAAGGTATGAAAAAGGAGAAAAGTTATCTTCAGTTACTTTAATAAACATTTAGAGCCTGAATCAGAGGGAATAATAACCGCTCCAGCCTGGATATGAGCTCTAAACAAATCTTCCAGAGTCAGGCATGCATGAAGAAAGGCAAGAAGGAGGGAAATGTACGAGAGAGTGGTTAGCACAACAGTCCGATGGGAGAGCAGAATAGAAAAATATTAGAAAACAATACAGGAAAAGCAGGTTGCAATTAGACTATGAGATCGGATTTTATTTTAGTAGAAAAAGGGGAGCCATGAAGATTTCTGAGCAACATATTGACATAACTAGAGGTCTGCATTAGTAATATTGATCTGGAAGCAAGTGGAATGCACATAAAGAGAAGAGACGGTGAGCAGGAGACCACGTAGAAGAATGTTACAATACCTTTGTCGTGGTAGGACGAAAGCCTGGATCTCACTCTGAGTGAGAAACTAGTTTAGCGCCGCACCTTGCACGCAGTGAGTGTTTAACAAAGCAGTTCAGGTATTCAGCTTTTTTATAAGCAAAACTCCCAAGATACCACTCTGCTTAAAAGAATGAGGCTCATTAGTTAATAATAAAAGCTCCCAATTATGTCACTAAGAATATGTGCTGATTTTTATAACAACTGAGATAAAATCTGTACTTTGTAAATTATTTAAAAAATGTTTTTGAGACAGTTTACAGTATAAGCAAGATCAGTATTTAATATATTCATGATTTATTTTACAAGCCATATTTGCACACAAAATCTTGTTAACTAAAGAATCCATGTACTTATCCATCAAAAAATGGACACCACATTCAATCATTTCTTCATTCCATGACACTATGTGCCAGGCACTATTCCAGGAGCTAGGGCTCTAGCAGTGAATGAAGACAACAATCTACAGCTTATATTCTGTTGAAGGAGACATAATAAATATGATAAATTGGTAATATACATGGTATATTATTTAGTACTGAGTGCAAAGGAGGAAAAATAGAGCAGGGAAGGCCAGGAATAGCCTCTCTGAGAAGGTGAGACTTGAGTATAGAGCTGAAGAAAGGAAAGGAGCTAACCATCTGGGTAAAGACCATTCCATGTAGAGCGAATCACAAGTCCAACATCCTTGAAGTGAGATTGTGTCTGACATGTCTGAGGAGGGGATGAGGGCAAGAGAGTTGGAGATGAGGTTGAGAAAATTTACAGGGGAGTGAGATTTGGGAAAAATAGGATTTCGTGGGTCATTGTAAGGACTTTGTTTCTTCTTTATGTGAAATGGAAAGCCATTCGTGGGTTTTGAGCAGAGAAATGATATGACGTAACTATGTTTTAATAGGAAAGAAGCAGAAAAGACCAGTTAAGAGGCTGTTTCAAACACCCAGACAAAAGGAGATGGTAGTTTGAACTGAGGTGGTTGCAGTGGTGATGGGGAAAATTAGTTGGATTTTGATATGTTTTGAAGCTGGAGCTGACAAGATTTGCTGGTAGCTCAGATACGGTTGCTAGGAGAGTCAGGGATGCCACTGTGGTTTTTGCCCTGAGCAACTGGAAGGATGGAGCAGCCATTAATTGAGATAAGAAAACTGTAGGAAAATCAGTTTGAAGTGAGGGAGAGCCATTAGGAGTTCAATTTTGTTAATGTTAAATGTGAGATAATTTATAACATTCAAATGCACATGTCAAATTGGTAGTGGATCATCTGGAGTTCAGGAATGAGGTCTATACCAGAGATACATGGGAAACATGAGCCTATACATGGTATCTAAGGAGACCAAATGAGATCACCACATGAGCAATTACAGATGAGAAGAAGTCCAAGGAATAAGTCCTAGAGCACTCCAACCAACATTTGGCGGTAGCACAGGCAAGGAAGAACTAGTGAAAGAAACTGAGAAGAAATAACCAGAGATAAAGGAGAAGAATAAGCTGTGATGTGATCTAGAAGCCAAGTAAATAAGACAGGTGTTTCAAGAAGGGCTCAGTGATCAAGTGTGCCAAATGCTTCTAACAAATCAATTAAGACTGAAAATTGATCATTGGCTTTAGAAATGTGTAGGTCACTAGTGACTTCTGTAGAGTAATTTCTGTGACGTGTTAGAGCCAAGTGCCTCAGTGAAGCAGACTCAAGGGAGAATGGGAAGAGAGAAACTGAAGGTAACTCTTTAGAGGATTATGCTATCAAAAGAGGGAGAAAATTGGGGTAGTGATGGAAGGGAAAAATCAAGTAAACATCTATATTAATATGTATGTATATACATTATACACACATATGTCTATATTTACACAAATATATACATATATATATATCTTTTGAATTTAGAAGGGGGAAAAACACACAGGCTTTATGCTGATGGAAATGATCCTATAGAAATAGAAAAATTGTTGCTGCAGGAGAGATGGGAGAATTCCTGGGACAAAGCCCTTGAGGAGGCAAAAGTTGTGCTCTAAGGTGCAAGTGGAGGTCATGCTCTTTGCTATGACAGAAAAGCACAGACAAGAGAAGACAGGGAGAAAGTGAGACCCAGGGTGAGTAGGTGGGTGGATGGTCTCTTTGTGGAAGGTCTCCTCTGATTCAATTCACTAAGGGCATTTTAAAAGTAAATAGATCTGATCATAATCTTCCCCTGTAACTCATTTGAGAGAGGTTTTATTGTATTTTCAAAGTGAGACAGAATGTATTCTTAAAAGCATAGAAAGCAAAGGACTTTCGTAAGAAACTTTTTAGATCCATTTCAGCTGAAATGATTAATCTTTCGTTTTCCCATTTGAGTTTGCAGGAGACAGTCAAAAATCTATCTGGGCCTGGCACTTTTTAAAAAATTGTAATTCTTTAATCACTTTTCCAATCTCTTCTATTCAGCTTTCAGATTTTCTGGGTCAACTTTGGCAAATGATTTTTTTTTTCTCGGAATTTGTCACTATACAGCTGCATATACTATCATTTATGCTAATTTTAGAATTTCTCCTCAATCGATTTTAATTTTTATTTTATTAATTCTTTCTTTCTAGATCTCCCCCTACCTCTTTGACTTCTAGTTTTTTTGGATGAGGACATATTTGTGTTCACATTTTTTTTCTTCAATAATAGAGGTATTTAAAGCTATAAATACAAGTTGGGCATGGTGACTCATGCCTGTAATCCCAGCATTTGGGAGCCTGAGGTGGGAGGATCACTTAAGGCCAGGAGTTTGAGACCAGCCTAGGTAACATAGTGATACCCCATCTCTACAAAAAAAAAAAAAAAATATATATATATATAAATATATATATAATATAGCATATAATGTAATATATATAATAATATAATATATATAAATGAAATAAAATAAGGCTATAAATACAGTCATGCTCCCTTAATGGCAGGGGTACATTTTGAGAAGTGTGTCATCAGGTGATTTTATCTTTATGTGATCATCATAGAGTGTACTTACTCAAACCTAGATGGTGTAGCCTACTACACACTTAGATACATGGTACAGCCTATTGCTTTTAGGCTACAAACTTGTACAGCATGTTACCATAGTGAATATTCTAGGCCATTGAAACACAATGGTATTTGTGTATCTGAATATATCTAAACATAGAAAAGATGTAGTAAAGATATGATAGTATAATCTTATGGAGCCACCATCCTACATGCAGCGTGTCATTGACCAGAACATTGTTATGTGGTGCATGACTGTATTCCATTCAATATAGGATAAACTGTGTTTTAGTATTAAGCTTTCTTTTTAATATTATTTTTAGATAGTTTATAATTTCAATTTGTTTTCCTTTTTAATTTTGGAGTTGTTTTTAATTTTTAAGTGATTAAGAATAATTATCCTTTTTGTTATTTCTAATTCTATTAGAGGAAGCAGATTATAAAGTGTTTACTTTTTATTTTAAAAAATATACTTTGATTTCCTTTGTGGCCAAATGGTTAACTGATTTTTGTAAATGTTCAGTTGACAAAAGAAAAGAATTTATTCTAGTTGTACATATTAAATAAAGCTTGTTAACTGTCTTAGATCTTCTGTGTTCTTGTTTTTTTTTTTCTTAGTAGATCTGATAAATAGTATATACAAATCTCTCACCTTGTGTGTGTGTGTTAAAATTATCTTTTCTTGTTTTTTTTTTAATATCTTAGCTGCCATATTGCTTGGTATGCACACATTTAGTGTAGATAGTCTTTAGCAAGTTAAGAAATATTATTCTATTTGTCCTTTTTAGATTTGTTTTAATATAAATACATTAGATAGATCTGTGTCTTCAGAAATGACATTTTTTTTGTTTTTTAGATAAAAAGTTGTAACAGTGGCCTATAGTTTTGCAACATTTTTTTTATGACCTATGACAATATTTTTAATAATCTTCTAAGATAATGTTTAAAAATTGATGGATGACAAAACTAGAATTTTTTGAAAAAAAATTAAAAATCAACAGAACATCTGTTAGCAAGGGGCCTATATTCCTGAAAGACAGAAATTTGTTGGAGCTGAGGAGTGGCTGCCTCTTCGGGTGGGGCATAGCTTTGTACTGTCCTCACACAAGGGGTGCACATGCACCTGAACCAAGTACCACTCTGTTCATTAACATTACATTTCTGGCATTAGACCACTATTTTAGATTGTCTATGTTTAAATTAATTGTGATAATGCATAAAAATTTCTTGGCGTAGTTTTTAGGACAAATTATCTAATACATAGTAACAGAAATTATTTTCTAAATAGTTAAGCTTGAATTATGAAATAAACACTCTTTGGCATAGAATCAGGTCATTTATTATCTTTTCCTTTTTATCATAATAGGACATACATTGTTGGAACTGTTTCTTAAATATTTGAAATACTATATCAATGAATCATTCAGTTCAGGCATTTTTTTAAACGATAATCTCTGTTGTCTGTGGTGGTAGGCAGTTTGGTATCTGTTACCTTTTTGGTCTACTCAAATTTTCTACTTGTCACTTTCAGTATTTTGCATTTTAGTAGAAAATCATCAGCTTTATTGACATTTCCAAATTTATTATAATTATGTATATAATTTTATTATAATAGAAAAGTCTATTTTCATGTTATGCTCACTTATCAGCATTTTATTTTTTATTTTTAGATGAGATTTTAAGAGATTTGTTTGTTTTAATTTCTTCTTTAAAAGAAGTGACCCTTGGATTTATTGATTACATTATTTTGATTTCTTATCATATGTCATATATCTTATGTGTTAATCATAAAATTTGTTTCTTCCTATTTCTCATGATTATTTTCTCTTTTTTCACTGATTCATTTTCTCTTTTTAGAATTTGATCACTAAAACCTATTAATTTAACCGTAATTATTGCTTTGGTCACATGTACATGATTTTGATATGTTAAGCTCTTGTTTTCTAAATAGTTAATAATTGTATTACTCATTTAGATCTGTCCCAGTGTTGATACAGGAGGTTGTTTTCTCATAATTTTAAATGGTTTGAGCTTTGGTTTATTGTACTTTCATATATATAAATCTGCTGCTTAAGTTTATAGCCTATTTTAGATGCTTGAATATTGCCATTTTGGGTAAATAGTCCATGTATTAATTGAAATGAGTGTACATTCTCTGTGAAATGTTAACTGCAATGTCTATCTTATCTGATTAATTGCATTATTCATGTCCTATTTTTACTTTTGGTTAACTTGCTCTAAAATTTGCTAAAGTTAAATAATGTTGCCCTTACAGATTTTAGGAAAAATTGCCCCTTGGTTTTTCTTCTGCCTTATTCAGCATATAGCTTTATAAATATTAGTCTTTATGTTTATTAGAAATCTACATTTTTTCTTGCTTTTGAAATAGTGCTGTAATAATCACCTTGTTTCCAGTCTTCACTTTGGCAATGTATCAATCTACTTTTGTGTTGTCTGAATGCATCTTCATCCTCATGTGTCTTCTTTCATGCCCTAATTGTTGACAGGTCATACACTTATTTCTACTTTGATCTTTTTTCACTCATCAACTTCTGTCTTTGTATATCTACTTCTCTCATTTGTATTTCTTTTGTTTGTTTCTTTTAAATTGCCCTATTATCTTTGCTTCCCTATTGTTGTCTTCCATTAATCATATCTGTACATGGGAATATCTATTTTGCTCTGTAAAGCCTTAAAATTTATTTTTCCCCTTGGGGACTTTCTTGGTATCATTTTAAAAAACCTGTATCCTCATCTTCTTATAGTTGAAAAATGAGCTGAATTTTCTGTTTCCATGATCATCTCATCATATTTAATATTTTCCCCTTGAGGAATGAGAGATTTTCTTTTTTTTTTTTTTTTTTTT
>CAUYSK010029863.1:0-11930 GCA_963575035.1 Avahi laniger | reverse complement strand
CATTTTATCACATTGCTCTTTCATGAATAATAAATTGTGTTGTTCGTATCTACAAAAAAATGCCAAATTACAACATTAAATATGAAAAACGGTTTCCCCGCCCCCCCCCCCCCCAACCTGAGAACAGTAGAGAGAATGTTTTTTTCTGTGAGTATGACTTAAAAGCTGAGATCACAGTCAGGAAAGCAGATTAGCAAAGTATTGTCATGCTTTGTACAAAGTAGGAAAGGGCTTCCAGGAGAAATCATGCTGTAAATAATTTTTTCCCCTCCTCTGAGCCAGGCCCATTTGAAACATTGATCCCAGCAAATACATTGTCCAATCTTTTTATTCTCTAAGCAATGTTCATTTTTAGTTTATATAAAATGCACAGAAAAAAAAACCAACCCTGCTTAATATCTCTTCCTATACCTGCTCTGAACCTGCTTAATAGATTAATTAAACATGGTTGTTGAATTCTATCTTATTTCAATTTTTATGTAGTTGCCAGACAAGGTTAGAAGAGGTACAAAGCACAGCTGGTTAGGGTCTGCATTAAGGGACAAAGTATTTATATTCCTCCATGTATTCACCTTACAAAGCACTAAATATAGAGGATCATACAGGACTCCTAGTAATAATGAGACATAATGGAAATCTAATCATGTTTTCTGAGTCTCAGATGGTTTTTTCCTTTAGAAGAGGGGGTATTGAATCACAAAAAGCAAGTGCCTTTCAACATGTGGCCAGCTTTTCACACGATACTTCTGAAATTCACTTTGATTTTTATTGCTGTTTCTTTACAGAACCTAAAGCCTATAAAGAGCCCGTGAATTTCCTATGTTTGTGCAGTTGGGTCAGAGGTATTGCAATTGCCTGCAGGAGAAATAGCAGTAGGAAAGAATTAATTCAAATCATGTTACTCTGTGAAATAAGGCATATTTCTTATCATATCTCAGCTAAGGTGTTTGAAAGCTTAGGCTGCACAGATGAGCCAATTCTCAGAGTTTCATGGTGTGTCTATAAGGAACGTTTAATCTTCACCATCATCTCATTCCTGGATCTGATTTTATACCTCACTTCCAACACATTCTAAATCTAATTCAAGATATAAAAGAGGATATATGTAAGTGTATGTGCATATATATATATATATGTACATATATATGTCACATACTACTGGATACTATCTGAAAAAATAGAAAACTAAACTGATGAACAATTTTGTTCAAATGTAGGCTTCTTCTATACACAGAAATACATTATTTCCAAACTGGAAAACATTTGACCCTGTATCTTTGATGGTTTTTGTTTATTTTTGTTTTGTTTTATTATGGTAAGAATATTTAATTTGAGATCTATCCTTTTGGCAAATTATTAGGTGCATAATACAATATTGTTAAGTAGAAGCACAATGTTGTACAGCCGATCTCTAGAACTTATTCATCTTGCTAGCTGAAACTTTATACCCATTAAACAACAATCCTCATTTTACCCTCTCCCTTGGCCCATGGCAATCACAATTCTACTTTTTGTTTCTATGGCTGTGACTTTTTTTCAGTTACCCCATCTAAGTGAAAGCATGTAGTATTTGTCTTTCTGTGACTTTCTCTTACTTAGCATAATGGGATATCACCTCACACCTGTTAGGATGGTTATTAACAAAACAAAACAAAACAAAACAAGATAACAAGTGTTGGCAAGGATGTAGAGAAATTGGAACCCTTGTGCACTGTTGGTAGGAATGTAATTTGGTGCAGCCAACTTGGAAAATAGTATGGAAGTTTCTCAAAAAACTAGAAATAAAACTAGCATATGATCTAGCAATCTCACTTCTGGGTATACATCCAAAAGAATTGAAATCAGGATCTTGAAGATATGCCTACACTCCTATGTTTACTGCAGCATTATTCATAATAGCCAAGATATGGAAAAAGCTTAAATATCTATTGATGGATAAATGGATAAAGAATATATAGTATATAGACACAATGGAATATCATTGGGCCTTAAAAAAGAAGGAAATCGTGCCATATGCAACAACATGGATGAACCTGGAGGACATCATGCTAAGTGATCCCATATATTTGAGTCAGAATTTGAAATAAATCACTTTTCTTCAGCAGATCTCATAGTGATCATTGCCTGAATCTCATTCCTTTTCACTTTCTTCTGATAGAGAGATCATCCTTTTTCATCCTTTGAATATATATTAAGGTTATGAGTTAAATCCAATGTTAGATCCAGCTACCTAATTAAATTACCTCTTCATGACTCAAAAGATTAATTTTTGGTGTTAATTTTCCTTATAAAGCAGAAAATCCACCAGATAGTTGATGTCTGAAGAAATCTGTTAATATTTAATGCACAATTTTTGTGTTAAATTATTTAACTCTGCTTAATCTATATTAGTTATGGCTGACAATAACATTCTGGTCTCTTGAAGAAGTCAGTCATTCACCTGAGCTTCCCCAGTTGAGTTAGATATGATTATGTGATGATACAATGATGGAATTTACAGTAGCAAGACAGGGCTATGGGGACCTTGAACAATCTATTGAGCTTAGGGGCAGAAAAAGAAATAGCATTTGATGAGTATGTTGACAGTATAGGAAGAAATACTGACAGGAAAAGCTATTTGAAAATATAGTAAGAAGGCAGGTAGATATAGGAGTAGGAAAAAGAAACTAAAAGTCCCATATGTATGAGTAGAAGCTAATTAACAATTGTAAGCCCACCTCCAAATCCCAAAGGACCTGGGTACTAGGCAGATTCTTCAGACAGAGATAAATACATCAGGGAAAGTGCAGAGATTTGATGGGGCATGAGGCAAAGAATGGGATTTTTGGAAGAAGACAGAAATTCACTATGGTAATTGCGATCCAGAATCAGGATCATACTAAATTGTTGGGGCACCAACTTTCTACTATTTACCCAAATTATGAACTTTAACCTGTTGAATATTCCTGTCATGGATTGTCTTTGATAAAGACTAATATAGGTTTAGACCATAAACAAGAGTTGCCAGGTCCCAGCTGTGGGGAAAGAAGGAAATCAGAAGGTGGTAATCAGGACCCAACAATACAATGGAACTCATCATATATACATTTAATTTATAGAAATTGCTCATGCTCAGAGCAATTATATGGGAAATCCTCTTTCACTTATACATATTTTTGCTTTCATTGCCCTAATGAAATAAAGATTACAAAAGAGAAACAGAGGTCTACTTAAGGTATTTTCAAAGACAATTTTGACTGTATGTAATGTTTGTTTCATATGCCCTTCTTGAACATAAACTCTATGTAGTGTGTGACGTGTAGCTTTAGTCTGCTACCATAAAAGGTAATTGGAGAGCCAGAAAAAGAGAGTTTCTTTGGTTGCTGGAGGATGCTGCTTCAGGAAAACTAGCAAGACAAAAAACTCTTAGTAGATATTCTTAGATCTAAGAAATAACTATTTACTCATATTTTCAGCAGATACTTATTAAAACCCAAATATGTGCCACAGGCACTGGGAAAACAAAAAAGAAGGACCTAAGCTATCTGCCTTAAAGGAAGCGTGGTGGAATGAAAAGCTACGTAAGTAAATAATTGCAACTCAAAGTCAAACAGGCTGCAATAGAGGTGCTAACAAAACACAGAGGGAGTTATAGGAGGCAATGGCTGCTTCTGTCTGAGGGCCAGAAAGCATCAGACTAGTGGCTGCTTTGAGTTCACTGGGTAAATAAGGAAAATACAGGCATTGTTGATAATAAAAGCACCTTTCATTTGCACAGCAAATTAGAGTTTTCAAGACATTTTCAATATATCATCTTATGTGCTACACAGAGCCCATTAACACAGGCATCGTCCCTGTTTTACAAGTGAGGAAACTGGCCCTGAGCAGAAAAGTGACTTACTCAAGCCACTCAGGAAAAAAAGTAGAAAGGTTGGATCTCATAGCAACATCAGAGAGCTTCCTGGTACATTGTACATTCCTGTCTTTACAATTATATAAGTTCTAGAGACTTTGACTTATCATAATTTAGCACAGCACCGTCAATATAGTTTTAACAAAGACTCTCTCTTAGATGAAACTTTAGACGGGTTCCTCTGAGCCCTTTCTTTGACTAGGCTTTGTGCTTGGGTCTTTCTGTGGTTTGCCTGGTCCAGTTGTAGCACAATTCTCACTAGTTCAGTTTACTCATATTCCCCCATCTTTGATATCTAATCAAATTCCTCATTCTCTGCCTTTGATATCTGATCACTGTGGCCTGTCTTCAGCAAGAAGCCAGTTAAGTCAATTTAGCAAGAAACTCCCTACCCTTGATGTCTCCTCTCAGCAATTTTCCATCCACTGACCCCCTTACTCTGCTCATTAGCTATAAATCCTCAGCTTTCTTTGCTGTATTCTAAATTGGCCCAGATCTCTCTCACCTATTGCAAGAGTCTTGACACCTATTGCACCAGTCCTGAATAAAGTCTTCTCTACAGTTTTAACAAGTGTCAGAATTGTTTCTTTAACACTAGTATCTAAAATTGAAATTCAGCTTATAAACCAGATGAGACTAGAATAATATATAATAGAAAGAATAACTATTATCCTCTCATAAAAACATATTCATATATTTTAAGCTTCTTGAAAATAAAAATAAATGCTTTCCTTTTAAACTTTGTATACCCACCACACTTAATATGGTACATTTATATAAACATTTAATAATTATTTGGTGAATCCATTTGTTTATATTTGACAAATGAATTAATTTCATTTATTATAATTTGTCTTATTACTAAGAATTCATTTTATTTTCATAATCAGTATACATCTTGAACTAATAGTCTTAGTTAACGATTTAATATTAATCTTAGTGAATCCTTAAATATAGTCTTAAAGTTATTCATGCCTAATGTGTTTGGTCTGTTCTGATACACAAATGAAAGGCAGCCCCTCCACCAGGTGGCATGGCTCAAGCAGACACTAGAGGAAAGAAGGGCAACTCCTTTTCAGTCTGCCTCCAGATGTTTCCAAATAGGTTAGGAAAAAACATCGCAAAAGAAAAACACTTTTCTCACTGGAGTCATCTTCTTATACGTGATGATTTATCTGGGGGAAAAAATCTGCGATCTGCCTTCATTAAAACAAATTAAAAAAGAAAAGCCAATTTGCAATTTCTAAAATTACTATTTGGAATTACTATCTTACATGTAATGTCAGCCAAAAAGAGTTATTTACCTCTTGCAGTGGGTTTAGACCAGTGTAATTGCTGTGTGGAATTATATAAAAAAATTGTAGGTCTATTGCCTGCCCTCGAGGAACTTACAATCTAAAAGTAGAAAGAGAGTAAACAACAGTGAAAGATACTTAGGGACAAAACCAATTTATATTTTCCTATTTTTAAGGGCTCCTGGGAGAGCAGAAATTTTCATTGCATGCTACACTCAAAACTTTTGGAGAAAAAAAATCAATGCCTTTTTATATATTGCCAGCTTTGTGAATTCCGTGATGTGACCATTAAAGAATGAATTTGCAAGCTGAATAACAAGGAAATCACAAGGGTAGAAGGAGAATTTTGGTTGAGATTTCCAAAAGGAAAAGAAAAGAGACAGACACAAACATCACATTGGTATATTTCTGAGAACCAGGAAATGTACAAGTATTGTTCCCCTGGTAACCTTTGTGTAGAGTGTATGAGTTAGCACAGCAGTTTCTCTTGTTTTCATACCGCAATGAAGAACTTGACTGTTTTGTTAATGTGATTATTTTGCATTTCTTTTCTTTTTTTCCTTTTCCTTGTACTTACTCTACATCAAGATCTAAAATCTGATGGTGATTCTTAATTCGTCAGAAATGCAAATTCTTGGAAGCAAAATAAGAAGAACTGAGGTGAAATCTAGAGGAAGTTAAGATTTGAATTCCGGAAAGTGAAATGTGTTTGTTAAATCATATTTTCAAAGGGAGACCAAAAAGGAATTTCTGAATAATAACAATAACATTATCTAAATCCTATTATCTAAAATGGTAGTTTAAATCATAGGAAGCCTAATTATTGGCACATAAACTATACTACAAGTAAGCCAAGCCATATCTGGTTGTAAATTCTAAAAAAGCAATCTCTGTCCCTCTTGCTATAAGCAATGTTGCACAGTTAATCTGATCAATGTTTCCCCTAAATGGACTAAATGAGGAAATTATCCATTACCCTCTTCTTGGCTCAGTTGTCTTCATTCAGGTTTCTATTTAGGTTCTGTTTGTGACCCTTCTTAGCACCTTAGGATCTCAGGATTTCTTAATCTCCCATCATTCCCGTTTAGTTAAACCCTATCACTTGTATTTTGCTTTGCTTTACTTTGTTTTGTTTTAACAACTCTCTTGATCTTGCTCTGCTTAGCACTGCTGGAGAAATTCAGGCAAGCTTGCCAATTGAATTCTGTGCAATTAGGCCCTTCACGCTGTTCTGCTATCCTTTTATTTGTCGTTAAGCAACTTCCTAAAGCATTTTCTTCAGCAGTTGCTCTAATCCTTTTTCAATTTCCTCCAGCCTCCCACCATACTATTGTCCTCTTCAATCTAAGCAAAGACTTCTTCTTACTTGATTTATAAGATAGACTTTAAGGAGTCACTTTCCCAAATCCTCTCCTCTTTATCTAAAAATTCTCTGTGAACTTTGAGCAGATAGTCCCAACAGGAAAAGTAATGGCATACTCAAATTAGGATGATTCAATGGGGGTGGTGGTATTAAAGGGACTCTTTACAGAGGTAAAGACTATGTAGTAACCTAGGACTGGTAACCTCTCTGTCCAAATAGGAAAGTGGATAGAGCAGTCAGTGAGTTTTGAAAGGAGAGGGCCCTGCAGAGTTGGCCACCTTGAGTGGAGCAGTGGCATTTATTCTAGGGATGCAGCAGTCCAAGGTAACTCTGAGAGAAAAGGGCCAGAACCTAACATCACTTTTCTCCCTTCCTCTAATCTCTTGTCTGTTCTCCTTCATTGCTGGTGATGAGGTCCATAGATGAGCTTGCCAGCAGGATGGAGTGTGGGTTTGGAGTGACAAATGGAAGGTATCTAGCATAGACCTCAACAAATGCTTTTGTTGTGCCTATTATATTAAAAAATCATTTTATTATAGATTTTATTAAAGGATAAAGGAGTGGTCCTGTTCCAAATTTCTGTAGAAGTTCAGAGGCTAGAAGTGAAGATGTATATACCTATAAGTATCTATAAACCCTGAATCTAAGGCATGCAAACAAACATGTATAAAAACAGAATTTAAGGTAAAGAAAAGTGTTATAAGGTAACTATGTACAAGATGCTTTGCCAAGTGAGGGAGATGAGAGATTACTACTAGATGTGAAAATCACAAAATATTTCTATGCAATTTGGACCTATAAGAGTGAGGAGAATTTGTAAGTATGGAGGTAGAGATGGCAGGGAAGGTATCTTCGTCAGAGAGAGCACTGTGGGTAGAGAGAGTGAGATGTGAAAACACGTAACATATATAGAAATGTATATGAGCAAGAAATTTGGAAAGTTTGGCAGGCTACAGAAGTAGTTTTTGGTATGATTGAGAGCTCATGCTGGTAGAAGCTAACATTTCTGTCCTTACTATGTGACAGGATTATACTGTTGAACATTCATTAGTATAATACTTTCCAAGCAACAGATGCACGAAGCAAATACTATTTTCTCACTTAATAGATGAAGAAACTCATTCTTAGGGCAATGTTAAATAATTTTACCAAAGTCACAAAACCAAAAGATGGCTTTCTGTGAAGATTCAATGACATAACAATATATATTCAAAGCATAGTGCCTGATATGTGCCAGATGTACTGTATATATTAGTGAGTGTGGTGATTAATTTTATGTGTCAACTTGACTGGGCTAGGGGATGCCCAGAGAGTTGATAAAACATTATTTCTGGGTGTATGCAAGAAAGTTTCTGGAAGAGATTAGTATTTGAATCAATAGACTGAGTAAAGAAGATTCACCTCACCAATATGGGTGAGTGTCATCTAATTGTTAAGGGCCTGACTAGAACAAAAAGGAAGAGGAAGAGTAAATTTAATCTCTCTGTCCTTGGACATTGATACTCCTGGTTGTTGGACCTTCCCGACTCAGACCAGGACTTACACCATAGAAACTCCTGTTTCTCAGCTCTTCAGACTTGGACTGAATTATACCATCAGTTTTCCTGGTTTTCCAGCTTGTACATGGCAGATCGTGGGACTTTTCAGCCTCCATAATCACATAAGCCAATTCCTACAATAACTCAATATATCTCTTTCTCTATCTCTATTGTTTTCATATCTATATGTCCTGTTGCTTTTGTTTCTCTGGAGAACCCTGATTAATACAGTGAACATTAGCTACATGAGCTATCTTAACTTTCAGCCTGCAGTGAAATTAATCTCACAGCAGTGTTGGATGAATTGGAAGTGGGATGCCAGTGCTGTGGGGGAGCTGACAAGGGCATTAATGGGGATAGTGATAGCAGAAATAGATAAAAGAGCATGGATTCATGAAATATTGTTGTGATCAGGTTGATGTAACTTAGCAAGTGATAAGCTGGTGGGGATTGGGGGGCTAAGAAAACAGAAGTGAAAGCTAAGAGAATCCGCAAATCAACTATTTTGTATCCATCGGTTCCCTTTCTGTAGAGACAGCTTCCTAATGTCTCTAATCATCTACACGTGGCATTTCCTCTCATCATTCTTCTTGTTCTTACATGGTTAACTAGGATAATTATAAACTGTTTTAGTACATTATCTGAAACATCTCTTGTAGTTAGTATCAATTTAAACTCTCATTATTACAGTTTACTTAGATTATTGTCATAATCTTTTAAGTGTTTTCTTTATCTCCTCTAAAATGTTATCCTTTCATTTTTTTTCAGATAGTAATAAAATTTACAATAATTTCTTTTTCCTACTGAAAGTTTTAGTAGCTCCCAATTAGTTAAAGAATAGGTCAATAATAGAACATACAGGGAAATGTTGTGTTGCAGTTAAAAAGGATGAGATAAATTTCTAGGTACTTTCATGAAAAGATGTCTATGTAAAAAATTAATTTGTAGAACTACACACATAATGGGAACCTGCTCTTAGATTGAAACAATTTATATGCAGTACATATTTCACACTTGTTTGTATATGTCTGTATAAAAGTTAGAAGAATGTACACTTACTTACTTCTTTTTAGGGTAGTATTGGAGAAGACGTTTTCAGTTTTTTATATATATACACTTTGGGGTTTAAAAGATTTTTTTACAGCAAACATTGTCTTACTACTGTAATTAATGTTTAAAAGCAGTGATGGGGTACAGGATACACTACCTCAAAATATGGCACCTTGAAATATTGAATATTTTAAACTGAAGAAATCTGAGAAATGGCAGGTGCAGGAAGGACTCTCTGACCCTCCACTGAAGCAGGGTGTAAGACCCTCAGGTGAGAGGCGCCCTCCCTATATCAGGAGGAAAGGAGCATTCTTATCCCTCAAGACGAAAGGAAGCTAAAAGGAATCTGAACAGAGAGGCCTTACTAAGTGTCTCCTAGCTTATTGCTCTTAGCTCATACTCCTTTTTGTCCTATCATATTTTTTATGACTCTCTATTTTTCATCAAACTTAGCAAAAAAACATTCAGGTCTAACTGTTTCTTTGGGTCTTCTTCTCCTTATGAAGGCTCTTGTGTCATCTAAAACTCATATTAAATAAACGTGTGCTTTTGTCTTGTTAATCTGTCTCATGGTAAATAGATCCAGCTAAGAACTGGATTCATATTTTTCCTCCCCTACATTTTCTTGTGACCGGGAAGGGGCAGCAAAAGGCTGAGGCACTCCACTTACCCCAGAGGCTGCAGCTAAAGTCTGGCACAACTGACAAAAAGCTGGCATGAGCAAGAATTCTTAACCTGTCAGTTTCCTGAATCCCTGTTTTCAGTGCCCAGTCAAGTGAGGAAGCTAAAAATTTGTCCTTGTCACTTCGTTTCCAAATTCAGATTAGCAGAAGAACATTTGTAAAAATCAGTTATTTGAACTGAAACCCACGTGAATTTGGTTAACTTTGTTTTTTGGTACCACTTGGCTAAAGACACTTCCCCTCCCAGGGACAGCTCTTCCTTCCTGCTTGCTTTGTGTCCTGAGATCTTGGTTTGGCTGTCCTCCTGCTGGGACATACAGGCTGTTGGACCTGCATATGCAGGCAGCCAACTGTCAGATTGGGGGGTCCAAGAATATGGCCAGACAGTAATGTGGGTCACACTTCATTTGTGGCTAATGCCCTACCAACCTTTGTCAGCTCTCAGGGGAGTGTCTGTGGGTGGATCTTGGGAGGGTTACATCTTTCGCAACCTCTTCGGAGATGCCTCTTGCTATTTATGGTTAAATCATAAAAGACTTATTGGTTTTGGTTTTAAGTCTCTTGAAATAGGTACACCTTGTTGGCATGATTTTGCTGAAGATAATGTGGAGCTTCACTGGCTTTTCTGGGAAACTTACGATCTCCCCAAAATGTCTCCTCGAAGACTTCTTCCTTCTCATTGCTTCTGTTCCTCCTTCCTCTTCTAACTAATGAAACTAAGAAACTAACTCAAATGTTTTTTATTTTGATGTATTTCAGATAATAATTGATAAAGAAAGGTACTTTTAAGATTGTTGGTAAAATAAGGGAGGCGTGTCTTCAGAGTTGTCAGCATTATATATAATGCAGACATATAATTTTTTTCTACCTTGGTTTACAAGTCAAACAAGCTTATATCATCTCTAGTAAATGTTGAAGATTACAAAACTATAAATCCAATCTAAGAATAAAAATGAATTGCTTTATGTATGTCAAGCACAGCTGTAAAAAAAAAAAAGAAAAGAAAAAATATATGTTTAACTTTTTAACTTCTGTGCTTTTGTGATTTTTGATATGTTTCTGATTTCTCAACAACAACAATAACCTAAGATGATGGCTAGCTTTGTCTAAGGGCTCATGAAATTTTCATAAGCAATTCAAGTATAATTGTTAACAAGTGAATTAAATAAGTGTAAGTGGAAAAAAGTTTAGAAATGAACTTCTCAACAGTAATTATCTTTTATAATGTCTACTTAAAAATAGTTTCAAAATCTTTTTGGTACCTTGAAACCTTAAATCTATCCTAAATTAAGTAAAATGATGATTATTCATTGACCATCCATATAATTTTCAAATAAGATAAAATACTGAAACATTAATTGCTAAACATGAGTTAAGTTTATCTACTTTTGGCTTCTTAATTTTCATAGAAAGTCAAAATATATTTGGGTCTGTTAATAAACATTCCCTTTGCCACTTTGAAAACTTTACTATAAGGAAATGTGCCTCTAAAGATTGTGAAATTGTGTATTCATATATGTTCTAATCTATAGAATGTTAATATGTGATAGATCATAATTGCTTACTTCTTAGTATTCACTAGAAATTAGGGTCACTAAAAGCTAAAATTCTAATAAATCTATGTAAATGAAACTACAGAAATAATAAAGATAAAAAAATTTAAAAACACATCTGTATACAAAGAATGCAAGAACAATAAGACGTATTTACGATAAGGAAAAGTATACCAAGTATGAAGGACATGTTTTTGTTAAAGAAAAAGGAGAGTAGTTTTTTCCTAAAATAAGATGACTGGTTGTCTCGGAATGAGAAAGAATAAAAGACTAGGACAAAAACTGGATGGACATTAAGAAGGAAGGTTATAGAAGGTTTGTGAAAAAGGAATCTTCCAAAAATAATCTTATCTTCTGTGGTCAATGCTGACTATGACTGGATGGATTTATTCACAAAATTTTTTTTGTTTTTTATTTATTTTTTTATTATTCCAAGGTATTGTGAGGGTACAAACATTCTAGTTACACTTTATGTCTTTGCCTCACCCAAATGCAGGTTAAAGGCGTGCCCTTCCCTCCCTTTAGTGCTCCCCATGTCCTTTAGTTGTAGATTTGC
>CAUYSK010029862.1:0-29509 GCA_963575035.1 Avahi laniger | reverse complement strand
TTAATTTCTTTCTATTTTTGGTAGAGACGGGGTCTCGCTCTTGCTCAGGCTGGTCTCGAACTCCTGAGCTCAGAATGATCCGCCCACCTCGGCCTCCCAGAGTGCTAGGATTACAGGCGTGAGCCACCGCGCCCGGCCCCATTTTATTTTTAAATTGAGACACAGGGCCCATTTCAGATATATGTTTGTACTCCAGGGACTTCATAAGCTCTAGAAATGCCAGCCCTAAGCCAAATTGCCCCCCTAGGCCATGGTAAGCATATGGACAGATATTGCTGGAATGTCTACGTGAACCTACCAAACAGAACCGTTACCTTTTGAAAGAGAACAGTAAAAAGATGCTGAAGAAATAAATTTCTCACACAGGAATTCCAAATATTGTAGCATGTGGCTACAGAACATACTTTGGAGTTGCTAAACCTTCTTAGGATTCTCTGAACTGTCAGCTCTGAGCACTATGTCCATATTTATTTTATAAAATTAGAAGTGAAAACCTACCGAAGAATCCTGAAATAGTCTCCCATGTAACATAAAGTTTAGAACAATGGTTCTTAAACCTCATTGTGCATTAGGATTACTGGAAAGCTTGCTAAAACACAGACGGCTGAACCCCATCCCAGAGGTTCAGATTCAGTGGGTCTGGAGTAGGACCTAAGAATTTGCATTTCTAACAAGTTCCCAAGTGATGCTGATGCTACAGGTCTGGGCACCACACTTTGAAGATCATTGTTTACATATACGAATAAAACTCTGAGAAAGCTTAGCCACGCGACACAAAACTTCAACACCATTCCACCCAAGTCCCAGAAGCTAAGCCACCACCCAGCAGAGATGGGGGCTACAGCCTGGGCAGTGGGGGCGGGGGCTGCTGTCCCACAGGTGAGCCCACTTGTGAATCAGATGCTGGACTACAGAGAGCATCCATGAGTGCTAGGATTGGCTCATGCATGAGCGGTGAGAAATAGCATTCAAAAACATTTTTGAAATGCAAATTCAGGATTTTTCCCTTCCCATAATTCCTTTTATTCCTGGGACTGCCTCTACCTATGCTTCCCTCCCCTGCCTCCATTCCAGACAACAGCTAGAACCGTTCTACTCGCACTGCATCGAGAAGAGATGATGCAGTACAAGTAAGGAAACAGCAATATTCTCTGCCTTCTGCGTGTCTAGGCATACAGGCAAGCCGGCTCAGGGTGTGTGGCCGATGGAGTTGCACAGGGCACCATGCTCTGAAGGGCCCTGCAGTTGGGGTTTAATGCTCTTCAGTGACTGTCTTGAAATTCTTAATAATTTTATCTTTGAATTTGTGTCTTGTGAAGTCCAACAGGACAATAGAGTGCACTCCAGGGGCTTGGAGCCTTGGCTTCCTTTCAGTCCTGCCTCCTGCTCCCTCTGCCATTTGTTCCCCTGCCCCCAGGTGCCACAGGCCCCGCCCACTTGGCCTACCTTTCCCTAAGTCCTGTTCTGCTATCTCCTTCCACACCTGGGCAGAGGTGCAGGGAGAGTCAGGGTCTGGTGTGCACACCTCATTGCATCTGGGGTGACGCTGCAGGGTCACAGCGGTGGCCTTTTGGCCCCAGGCTGTGGGTACCATTGACATTTGGTGGACAACTCTGTAGTCTTTTTCCACCACCAATCCAGGGGCCAAGTGTGTACAGCCAGCAGGAGGGTTGCAGTCCCTTGGAGTTGCCTACCTGCTGTGGGTTGGCATTCTGGGCCTATGGGAAGGGGAGGTTGACTTCCTCAACCCTCAGCCCTCCATTTTCATTTTGCACCAGGTTTGAAAATGATGTAGCTGGCTCCGCACACAGGCCTGAAACAGCCCCCAGAGACCTCTGCATCCCAGAGTGGCAGAGGCGTAATCAAGTGCCATCAATAGCTTGACTGACATTTTGTGTGGGGAAGGAAGACCCATCCTTTGTACCTCAAAGAAGTAAAGAACTGAGGTGACAGATAGCTGGAAGTGGGGGAGCTTTGGGTCAGGGATGACTTAGCAGTGACCTGCACAGTCAAAGACTAAAGGCCAGACAGGAGCAGGGAGGCTTCAGAGGAGGCCAGCCTGGATAGATAGTGACCCAGACTAGGTGAGCCCCCAAAGTGTGTGTGTATAAATCTAGCATTGATAGATTAAACTCTTGCCATCAAATGAAACACAGGTTTGAAATAGAAAATAAGTTGGGTTATAGAAAAATAAAAAATATTAAATTTCTTGCATTCTTGAGTTCATAGATTGAGTTTTGTGTCTGCTCCACTTACCAAAAAAAATGGGAAGAGGAGTTTGTGGAGGTTTAAGGACGTGCAAGAAAAGGAGACCCCTCCCCGGGCAGAGCTGGGAGAGAGAGGTCGGGCCTGGCACGGACCCACTGTTCAGGGGACTGAGGAGAGCTCTGAAGTCAGCCACGAAAGCCAAATCAACTCAGGGCTCAAGAAATGTAAGGACCGAGGCTTCTCAGATGAAGCCCACCAAACAACCAGCAAGGAGGCAGCGAGGCACGGCTTCCTTATAAGAGAGTTGTTTAAACCGCCCTTTAAAATATTTTCTTTTATTATGGACACATGTTCCTTTTGTATTTTATTTGGGAGAAAACTGTCCTTAAAGCAACTTAGCTAAGGAGTTTGGAAAAAAACTCTGCAGGTTGCTCAGGCAACACTGGAATGCAGGAGAAAGCCACTTGATGAGAATTAGCAGGAGCTGAGTCTCAGACTGAAAGAGTGTATAGTGCCTGAGAAGCCTGACTTTCATTGGAGAAAAATTTTTTGGATGTTTCTTTTTTAAATCTATATCTTATAATTTTCCTGCAACAAACATGTTTGACTTGTGCAATTTTTACAAGAGGGAACCCTCTACAGTGAACAGGGACTCCCACTGCTCGTATTGTAGTAAAGATACACTTATGATCCTAATCTCCCTTTGTCTGCACTTGGGAGAAAAGGAGGACAAACAGCAGGGAAAAAAAGGAAAAAAATATATAGATAGTTTCATTCTGTTCCCCATTAGCTGAATCCATACATTAATGAAAAAACAAACATTTCCAGTGAGCCACTGAAAAAAAGCAGAAGCAGGGGCCGGGCGCAGTGGCTCACTCCTGTAATCCTAGCACTCTGGGAGGCTGAGGCGGGTGGATCGTTTGAGCTCAGGAGTTCAAGACCAGCCTCAGCAAGAGCGAGACCCTGTCTCTACAAAAAATAGAAAGAAATTAGCTGGGCATAGTGCGCGTGCCTGTAGTCCCAGCTACTCGGGAGGCTGAGGCAGGAGGATTGCTTGAGCCCAGGAGTTTGAAGTTGCCGTGAGCTAGACTGATGCCACGGCACTCTAGCCAGGGCAACAGAGTGAGACTCTGTCTCAAAAACAAAACAAAAAAAACAAAAAAAACAGAGACAGGGAGGTCCCAAAGGGGACCAAGCCTTCAGAGGACCAAGGCCCACCCTTAGGAGTCCTGCTCCAGGAGTCACTGCAGACTAGATAAGAGCCTACCTGGAGGGTGAACCACAGCAGGTTACTGTGCTTTGGGGATTGTACCGGTGGGTACAGGGGGTGGATTCTGTGACCAGACTAATCCCAGGTCAATAAAAATTCTTGTATAACGAAGTATGTTCCAGATTGCAGTAAAGGACACAAAGTTCAGATAAAACAAAAACCGCTGCACCAAAAGTGCCAGAATGTTTCCCCGGATCTCTCCGGAACTGGATGTGACTTATGGAAGGTTTTAACTTCTCCGTTTGGTGCCAAACCCGCCCTGAGAGAGAACTCCTGATATGAATGCGATGCATACCTGTGACAAACCAAGACAGAACAAGCCATTCAAACGGCTGAAGCATCCGAGAAGAACAAAGAGGGAGCACAGAAATTCAGACTCAGAAAAAACGGCATTGGGTGACTCAGAGTAGATAACCGATTTGTATTAGAGATCAGATAGAGTGAAAAGAGGTTCTCCAGGAGGGGGTCAAATCCCTGACACGTTGAAAAGAGCGTGCACCCTACTTGGCTGGATGCCCTTCTTCATTCGTGCGGCATCTATGCAAAGAGAACAGGATCCTGGTTCTCAGCAGCTCATGTTTCCCCCATCAGGGATCCTATTTAGCTCATGATGGGAATTTTGTCCTCACCAACAACAGTTTTCAAAATTTCTCACACTGATACAAAATCAAAAGGGAAGAAGAATCCCTTTTGGGATGTTTTATATCATGAATCATCAGTCTCTTCTTGACTCTCTTGGGAATCTCACCCACATACAGAGGCCCCATTGACTCCTGTGGTCCCTGTCAAAGCCAAATTCAAGAATGGAAAAGATGAGCTGGAGTCAATTTCATGTTGGACTCATCAGCTACATTCCGCTGCAGTCAGGGATCAGGGCAGCTCAGCATTAAAGAGGTAGAAATGAAAGCCTGCTATTTAAGTACCTGGGGGTTTCTAGCATTCTGATTGTAAATGGATCCAATAATTTACATGCAAACCATTGAGCAGAGGATGAATGAACAGCAGAGCCTTGCAGTGTCCTTTTTAAACATGCAATTCAGCCTGGTTTGGTGGTAACTATAAACATGTGCAACTAAAAGAAGTGCTGGTGTCAAAAGCTTTGCCAATTTTCTTTTCTTATTTTAATCCTAGAACAGGCAAGGGAGGAACAGAGTTTAAGGAAGTTCATTCAAATCTGTGCAATCCAAACTTTCTAGAGATATAGCAACATTGAAATTTTGACAGACTTAACCTGATTTAAAGATTCAACAAGAAAAAGTACGGTTTTTAATTAACTTAAGCTGGAGCCTGTCTGTACAATCTCACTCTCCCAAGAAAAGAATGGAAGAAAATTGACCATGGCGTGGTTATCAGAAATTTGTTCTTTGGAAGCATGATTCTTTCTGTGTTATTTGCAAATAAATCATAATACTTTGCTTTGTTCACTCATTCATTCTTTCATTCACTTTGTTCGTTCACTGAACATCTGTTAAGTCCTTCCTCGCACCAGGCACTGTACTAGGCACAGGACATATAAAATTAAATAAAATGAATTCCAGTTCCATAAGGCAGAGTAAGTACCCATCTCTCCCACTGAATGCAGCTATAAAACCTGGACAGAACACACTGAGCTGGTATTTAAATACCATGAAAAGTAAATAATAGCAGGTTGATTGGGGAAAAGACAAGAATTTGAAGTACCACTAGACTGGTGGTGAGCTTACGACTTCTTTTCTTCTGGTATCCCTGGCTTGGACTCAAGGCATCCCAAAACCCAGAAATGAGCATTGTAAAAACAGAGAGAGCTCCAGGAGAAGACTGGAGCAAGGAGTACGAAAGGGGCCTCTTAAATTCCCCATTTTCCTTTGTCCTGTTTTTTCTTTTTTCTAATCTCTCACACAACCCAACCTGTGATAGCCCATAGGCACCTAAAACGCTGAGGGAGAGGAACTTTCTCTGTGATTAGAAGTCCTGTGGTCCCCAAAGGGTGGCACAAATGCCTGTTGTTTTTGCTCTATCCTCCCACCACGTGGCCTCTGTAAGAAAGAGTCTGATTCTATTTTTGCTATTTGACTGCTGACAGCTTTCAAACCTCACCGCTCCCCCTTCCCCTTTGGCTTCACATCTGGGCAAGCTGACGTAAAAGCTCAGATGCTGCCTTGGCACTGGTGGGAAGTTCATACCACGTAAGCTGCAGCCCACATGCAGGAACTCTCACCCCAGCCTCACCCCTCCAGCCATTATAAAAACCGGGCCCATTTCCTCTCTTGGCTCTCTCCAGCCATTTTCAGATCAGCTTGGGATCTCTCCCTGTTCTGCCCAGAAAGCTCCATCACGTGAGTGATAAACCTTTTCACAACCTCTTGTTGCATGTGTGGCATGATCGATCTCAATATCCAAACTACATCTGGGGAGTGCGGGGGCCCTTGTTTCGATTGAGTAGCCACAACAGCCCCAGACATGGACCCAGTGATGGGAAATGCAGAGCAGATTAGGATCAAAAAGGGAAAATGCAGGGAACTAGAAAGTACCAGGGAGATCTCAGGGAGGAGGGAGCTGGGAAAGTTATCCCACCAAGTTGTTTAGGAACTTGGGCTTATTCCAAAACTGTGCATGCATGGATATGACCATAAAAAGTATATCATAGACTCTGAGTACTGAACTATGGGAGAGACCATTGTCCAGGTGTGCTGGCCACTAGGTAACATATACATCAGATACATCCGAATAGCACTGCTAAGATGCAAACAGAACTGACATCAAAACCACAACCCACAGAAGGTTGGTCTAAACTTGCAGCTGGAAACCAACTGGGTTGATTGACTACAAAAACAAAAATGTTGACACTCCATAGAATTTAAATAAGACTCAGAGTTTCATACGATAATATTCAACATGTCCAGAATACAATCCAAAATTACTCAATATGCAAAGAACCAAATACCAACTCTAACAATATATAAAGTTAAAATTCATAAACTGTACACCAAAAAAGACATTTTTAATGTATGTTAATTTAAAAAATAAAAAAATATATATGATGCCTTTTGCTCGCAAGAAGTACACAATTTAGTGAGGGCAATAGAATCATAAATGAATAATGACATAAAGTTTCATGCCCTATGCTGATAGATGCATGGATGGGATGATGTGGGAGCACAGAGGGATACCTAAGCCTGTCTGGGAGGTGGGGATCAGGAGATTGGGATCAGCTTCCAGGAAGCATAGATGCTTTAGTTAAGTCTGAAAGAACAAATAGAGAGAAGCGAGGTACCGTAGAAGACAGTCACACCTAAGTGAGGGCAGCGTGAGCAAAGATATTAGGCCAAATAGGCGTGGGGAAGTATGAACAGTTCTGTTTTGTTGGGGCACTAGCTGCCAGGAAGGGGATGGCAGAAAAGGATGGTAGAATGCCCAGGACCGGGCCATGGAAGACTCCAAATACCATCACATACCACATTTAACCCTATAAGGTTAAATTCCTTATATGGTGAGATCCCTATCAGGAATCTCATTGTAGTTCTGTCAACGTTAACACAACGGTCATGAAAAATTATGGCACCCCTTTGGGCCTTGGTTTCTTGTGGCACAAGCTATTAGTAGGCACCGGTACTTGTGTGTTCTTCTCTGTTTCCCAGCTTCCCTTGCAAGTAGATTGGCTGTGTGATCAATTCCGCCTATGGATATGAGTGAAAGTGATGCATGTCACACCCCAGGCTTGGATATCTAAAGTATTCAAGGTGTCTTTCCAGATGTTTCTTTCCCGTTCACATTGACCTTAGAAGCCACATGTTGAAGGGCCATGAGACAAGATAGAAAGAACATGGATCACTGAGTCATCACTTGGAGGAAAGCGCCTGGCCAGGAACATCTATGATGGAATTTGCACAAGTGCATAATAAACTTCTCTTGTGTGAAGCCACTGAGATTCCATAGTTTGTTTATTAATGTATTCTGGTCCAGACTACTTGACTAACAGTTTCTCCATCTCTTTATCAAGAGCATGGATAGCCTCCCTCTAAAGTCTTTTCCAGTTCCATAAATCTAACTTAATCTAGAGAAGGTCCTCCTCCAGTCACCTGGCTCCTTCCTGATCTTTGTTCGAACTTCTTGGGATCAGACCTGTCTATGCTCTTCCTCTCCAGGATACTTCCGTATCTTACACTGGAGAAGGATCATGATGCCAAAGACAACCCAGGATAGCATAGGCTCTCAAAGCTCACCTAGTCTACCTTACTTCCTAGTGCCTGAGTCACCCCTACAACAGCCCTGCTAAGAGGTGGTCCAGGGTCTGATTGAAAATCTCCAATAACAGGAAACTCAATGCTCTGACTATACAAAAATTCTTCTTCCCCCTACAATCTAAATAAGGGCACTGCCCATAATTACTATTTCCATGTGCTTAAGGTGCCTCTACTTTATTTTTCAAATGAATAGTAAAAGTATTCCATTTAAATGAATGAGTAGGGATTCCATTTGGGACAGCTGAGCTTTTTTCTGACCTCTTCTCATCATGGCAAGGATTTTTTTTTTTTTTTTACACAATGGACTACTCGTTCGATGAAGTTGTATGGCCTCTGTGTGACAGTTCCGAAATTACCTTATATCTGTCAACTCCATGTGCCCACTAGCAGAGAGTTCTTCCTTTGAGAGGATCTCGTCTATAATGCCAAGGACAAGATCCAATTATAAGCTATAAGTCTCACAATTCAAATCTTTGGAAGCTTTAAGCGTATTTATAAGTCCATGGGAAATCTCTGAAACCACAAACATCTTTAAAAGGTCAGTACAACAAAATAAGAAAACAGAAGTGAATATCTTCATCTGGCTGACAAGTTTTAATGTGAAAAGCTTTTTCTGGCGAGGGACTCTGTCTTTGATGCAAAGGCTGTTTGGTGTTTAACAATGGATAGTTAAGCGCAATCTATAAAGGGAAAAATTGATAAATTTGATTGCATCAAAATCGAAAACTTTTGCTCTGTAAAAGATTCTGTTGAGAGCATGAAAATACAAGTTACAGACTGGAAGAAAACATTTGCAAACCACATACATGACAAAGGACTAATATCTAGAATACAAAAAGGACTCCCAAAACTCAAAGGTAAAAAAAGAAATAATCCAATTAGAAAATGGGCCAAAGTCAAGAAGAAACACTTCACTGAATAGTGGCAAATCAGTCCACGAAAAGATGTTCAACAGCATTAGCCATTAGGGAAATGCAAATTAAAACCACCATGTAATACCACTACACACCTATTGGAAGGGCTAAGACATAAAATAGTGACAAAATCAAATGCTGGCAAGGATGTAGAGAAAGTGGATCACTCATACATTGCTGGTAGGAATGTAAAACAGTAAAGCGACTCTGGAAAACAGTTTGGCAATTTCTTAAAACACTAAACGTGCACCCACCCCACAATTCTTCTCTTGGGTATTTATCCTACAGAAATGATAATGTATATTCACGCAAAAATTGGTACACAAATGTTTATAGCACGTTTATTCCTAATAGTCACAATCCGGAGACAATCCAGATGGTTAAACAAACTGTGGTAGAGCCATACCATGGAATATCATCTAGTGATAAAAAGGAACTAATTATTGATACATGCAGCAACGTTGATGGATCTTCAGACAATTATGAGTGAAAAAAGCTAACTTCCATTTATATAACATTCTTGAGTTGACAAAATTGTAGAACAAATGAGTGGTTTCCAAAGGTTAAGGAGGAGGTTGCAGTGGGTAGGGAAGTGAGTGTGGTTATAAAACGTCCACAGGACAGAGGGATCCTTGTGGTGATGGAAATGTTCTGTATCTGACTGTATCAATGTCAATTCCTGTCTGTGATACTGTATTATAATTTCGGAAGATGTTATCATTGGAGGAAATTGGATAAAGGGTACAAGGAATTTATTATCTTTTTTACAACTTCATGTGAATCTGCAACTATCTTAATATAAAAAGGTTAATTTAAAAAACAGTCCCTTGGCCGGGCGCGGTGGCTCATGCCTGTAATCCTAGCACTCTGGGAGGCCAAGGTGGGCGGATTGTTTGAGCTCAGGAGTTCGAAACCAGCCTGAGCAAGAGCGAGACCCCCTCTCTACTAAAAATAGAAAGAAATTAGTTGGACAACTAAAAACATATAGAAAAAAAAAATTAGTTGGGCATGGTGGTGCATTCCTGTAATCCCAGCTACTCAGGAGGCTGAGGCAGAAGAATTGCTTGAGCCCAGGAGTTTAAGGTTGCTGTGAGCTAGGCTGACCCACGGCACTCTAGCCCGGGCAACGTAGTGAGACTCAGTCTCAAAAAAAAAAAAAAAAGTATTAATACATTGTGAGTAGGAGCCAGGCATCAGCGTATTTTAAAGATGCCCAGGTGATCCAATGGGCAACAAATTTGGGAACCACTAAATTAGGCATCTCAGAAGACTCCAAGGAGATCTTTAAGAAGAGAAAGAAAAAAAATTGTCTAACGTTCTGTCTATAGAGATATCTTTGCAATAGGGAACAAAAAGAGGCATCCTATTGCATTTTGGCTGCAGCCCCAGTCACTACAAGGGAGAAGCCCTGAATATTTCTTATTCATCCAGCAGGCTCCTAGATTGTAAGCTTCACTAATTGAAAACTTAAGCCTACAAGCCAACATTATTAACTACATTGCTACTGGAATAATTTACTAAAAATGTTTTATTAATAAAAAGCCATTTCATAAATAATGTAATTTCTTCCTCCCCATCTTCATCCCAACACAGTAGTTCCCCTCTTATTCGCAGTTCCATTTTCTGGGGTTTCCGTCAACTGCAGTCTGAAAATATTAAGTGGAAAAATTCCGGAAATAAATAATTCATAAGTTTTAAATTGTTCACCATTCTGAGTAGTGTGATGAAGTCCCATACTATCCCACTCCATCCTGCTCTGGACGTGAATCATCCCTTTGTCTAGGATATGCATGCTATCCTCCCGTTACTTAGTAGCTGTCTCAGTTAGGTCAAAAATACCATAGCAGACTGTTACAGGGTTCGGTACTATCCTTGGATACCATCGGGGGGTCTTGGAACATACTCCCCGCAGATAAGGGAGGGGGCAACTATCATCTTTATTAAGTCTAGACAGAGAAGGTGAGCTATATAAATGCTGCCAGGTATTCCAAAGCCTGTGTAAGGTATTACAGGTATGTTGTTCTGTGTTAAAAGTAACACTCCACCCATACCTGGCTGCCATTTCAGATTCTTTAATACTCTTCCCCTTTCCAAGAAATTTCTTAGACATCTCACTTAAACTTGTTACAACAAGCAGCCTCTTGGACCAAACTATAAAAGGAAAGGACAAAGGGGCTGAATCTTTCCTCTTATTAAAAATGGCCCCAATTTGACCTTTACAGTAAGTTCCACTGCATTGTTGAGAGGATTTTTAGAATGTGCCTGAATTGCAAGTTTTTAAGTATTGTTACGCTGTGTTTTTTTGGCCTAAGCCTTCTCTTGGGACTTTTTCTTTTAAATTACAAACATTGTTTAAAATGTGTTATCGGAGTAACATTAATGTAATGAAAAGAGATAGCCTTATCAGATAAGATAATCTGCTTTTCCTTAAGGATGCCATTTTTATCGCATTAAAGGTTGTTTGCTCAAAGAAACCTGAAGAAGACACATAGATTAACCTTGTAAATCAAGGCTTCTTTCTCACTAAGCCAATTTTCTCTTTGATTTTTATACTCCAAGAATCACAAGTACAGTAGCAGGTCCATGGGGACTAATAGAATACAGAAGATTGAGCTACCTTTAATTTTAATATTTTTTTGTTTGTTTTTTATTTCCAAAAAATCTCTTTAGGGAAAGACGAAGTTGTGTCATCAACGTATGCTAGTGAATGTACGTAAAATCCATTTACTGTAGAGAAGGACATAATTATTTTACTGTTACGCAAATAGAAGAGTGAGGAGTCACGTAACTCAAGACAGAAGACTCAAGTCTTCTAGACTTAAATGTACACAGACACACTGCATTAAATTCAGTTACAATCAATGAAACACAAGCTACACACCAAGATTACCTCTCACCCCATGACGTAAAGTTTCCACTCAGCAACATCTGGAGACTGCACAGTCCAGATGATTGAAACAGAAAACTCAGAGGCAGGAAACCGTACTAAGCCCTGGCTTTTTGTGAATACAGCTTGCTGCTGAACCAATTCACCCTGCGTCTAATTCACAAATCTTCAGCGCCAAGTACCCTCATTTGGTTCTCGTGAGGCACAGAGCCCTTTCCCCACCTAGGGCCTTTGCACAGCCCGTTACTGCTGCCCACACTGTGGTTCTTCTGGCTCTTTGCCTGCCGTCCCCCTCTCAGACTTCAGGTTTCAATTAAAATCACATCCCTTCCCACTCCCCTCAGTCCAGAGTTAGTCTCTGACTTGGCACCCTGTTTATTTCTGAATCCTATTCCAGGGCTCAACAACTAAGATAAACATTTGTAAAATTAGTAAATGCTTACTCCAGCAAAAAAAAAGTAGGTTAAACACCATTCCTTAATGAATTTTGATGGCAAATAAAAATTGATCGTATTTTTAGTAAAACATACACACGCATATGATAATCAAATACGAAGAATGTAATGAGTAGCTCAGGTCATTCAGGAACAGAGGCTGCCTTCTAATGGTGACAGGCAGGTTGCTCATGCAGAATTTTAAGCAGCTGCCACACTAAATGAGACCCAGACCTGACCACTCTGTTTCATAACAGTTCCCTCTGAATTCTTACATGTATTTATTACCTATCCCATTCGTCCATTCAAGAGACACCTTGCACCTTTACTGCTTTATGAAACTTACCAACTTCTTTAACTAGTTAACTAGTTTTTAAGCTCCTGTAGAGCAGGGACCACTCTTTTAATAATAATGGCCAACACTGTTGAGTATTTCCTATGTGCCAGTCAGAATGCTATGTGCTTTCCTATATTAATAATGCATGTGATGCGGCCCTGGTTTAAATCCAGGCAGAATGCCGCAGAACCTGCACTCACATTCTTTTCTTAAACCGGATCTGACACTTCTTAGTTGTTTGTGTGACCTTTGGCAAGTGTGACCTTTAGCAAGTGACCTCAGTTTGCCTCAAGTTGCCTCCCTCTGTAAGATGGGGAGAAAGTATTAATAGTTCCTACCTCAAGAATTGTTGTGCAGATTAAGAGTAAAGTGCTTAGGACAGTTTTTGGCACACAACAGGTACTGATCAAATGCTTGTTGCCATTGTTGCTGTTGTTGTCCTCATTATTGCTTATAGGAAAGTCCCCTGTCCCAGGGAACCCTCAGTCCTGGTTTTAGCCTGGAAAGTCCCATGTCCTTGGCAAAAGTTCAGTGTGGATCCAGATGGCAGGTCTAGGACAGGGAGTTGCCCCGTGCCCTGATGGTCACTCTCCACTGCCCTGCATCTCTTTCAGAGGCCACCTCAAAATTGCCGCTTATGTCCTATAATTGGCTTTTTTTCTCCTTGTCACAATATTTTAGGAAACTGTCCTTTTTAGTCAACAGGGTGTAATGCGGAAATCGCATACCTTTTTCTCAGAAACATTCCTCTCCATTGACCATCGCCCTGTTTTCCCCATTTCCTGTTAAATTTTATAAACATCTCTGTTTTCTAAGAGCTCAATGCTCGCTGTTTGAAAACAAGTCGCTAAAACGCCTTGCCTCGCTGAACGAAACGCTGGCACCGAGTGCCCCCTGCCGCCTTCTCCTGGGAAAGGCAAGGAGAAAAGTTTGATTCATTGACAGTGAAATTTTTGCAGAAATGGTATAAATGTCCTAAACTTGAAATCACATTCACGTTTTATCTTTTCTTGAACTCACACCAGGACTTTCAGTTCTTTTCTTTGCCTTTGCAAGAATTGATTTTTGTTTAATTATACTTTTCTCATTTATATTAATATTTGCTGTCCTTGAATTTCCTTTTGGCTGTTTTGCTTTTGGGATTTGAACTTGTTTTGTCTTACTCTTGGCTTGTTTTCACTTTGACGAAGTCCTGACACGGGCGCGCGGGGCGAGAGGCTGGGCTTTGGCCTGGACAAGCCCCCCGCGCGCGCGAACCCTCCACAAGGACCTGGCTTTGCGCGGTCTTTAGCGGAGCACTAACCTGCCGGGGTTTAGAGCGAGCACCGTTGGGCCAATGAAACACTGGTACGCGGCTGAGTGGCAGGGCAAAATTAGCCAATAAGCATGTGGTTTGGGCGAGGTGAGCCCGTCCCCCAAACGTGGGCGTTACCCTGCAGACCCGCGGCTTCCGCAGGAGTGCGAGGCTGAGTGGTCGCGGTTGCGGCTGCGGCTCGTCTGCCCTGTGCTTCAAGCAGGTGAGCGCGAGCAGCCCATGGAAACCACCGGGCCGCTGGAACAGCGCGAGGCCGCCTCCGAAGGCCACGGCGTCAGGGCCGACAGGATGGCCGGCGGCAAGAACGAGGAGAACGCGGGGTAGGCGCTGTGGCCTTGGCGGGAGTTGTTGGTCCGACTTCAGCGCCGCCCGGAGGAGAGGGCGGGGGGCTGTGCGCTCGGACCCGGGGCCGCGCTGACTCGGGGTCTGAGTCCAGCCAAGGCCTCCCTTCCTTGCTCCCTCCTTCCGCTGGGCAAGGAGCCAGCATCTGACCGCGATCTCGACCCCAGGAAAACCAAGTTCCTTGAGAGCGACATCTAGGCGAAGGGGAAGACAGAGATAGACGACAGCCCTTTGATAAGAGGGTTGTAGACAAACTAACTTCAGTGGTGCCGAGCGCCCCGGGGCCCATGCCCTGGCGAGGTTGCCTTTCCTTTCCCTGTCCCAGCCTGCAGGTGCTGTGGTCTCAGTTAAGCTCTGTTAGGGCCAAGGTGGAGTTGAGATCTCAGTAAGGAGGTAGTGTAGATTTGGGAACGTCTTTGAAAGGTAGAATATTTACCAATTCAAGGCGGGTGGGTGTAGACCCTTTGCTGTGGATGGTGGTTTTATTTGTAATCTTCCCAGTGAAAGCTTTAGGAGATCCAGCCTTTCCTAGACTCCAGGCTTTCTTGTAAGAGCTCTTGTCGCCATGTGTCTAACCCCACCGTTTCAGAAAATTGTGCAATGGTGGCCAGAGCTGGGATGCCAGCAAGAAAGACTCAAAAGGCTATTTTACCAAACTTGGAGAGGTCATCGACTATCCCCCCAAAACGGATCCCAACACTGGAAGATCAAGAGGGTTGAAGTTTATCCTTTTTAAAGATGCAGCCAGTGTGGAGGTAAGCAATGTACTCCATCAAGGGTCCCTGTGTGTGGGATTTGATTTCTTAGAGAAAAGCATTCCTGGATCACGATCACTTAGAGCTGCATGTGGCCAAGTGCACTGGGGGAAGCTGAGTTTAGGGACTTATTCCTGTATCGATTAAGTGGGGAATGAGAGGTATATGGGCTAGAGGGGTCCAGGAAGACAATCGTAGACATTTAGTATCTGTTTATATGCCTGTTTTGGGGCACTGCACTAAATGCTTCACATGTAAGTATGCCATGAGACAGGCATGTCAGTGCCATTTTACAGAGGAGGAAACTGAGGCTCAAAGAAGATTAAATAACTAGAAGAGATCACACAGTGAGTAGGGAGTGGAACAGCAAGGATTCCAACCCCAGCATCCTGGCTCCAGCCTGTACTCTTAATCCCTGTTACTTCTGGAGATATAAGTCTTACATTGGGATTGTCAGAAAAGGAAGAAGGCTCAAAGTACTGAGAAAGGCTCTCAGGGAGTGAGGACTGATGTTTTTGTGCTTAGGTAAACCAACTGGATTTCAGCTTTGGAGAAAATTAAGAAGTTAGGCTTGGGTAGGATTGGTGTGTTTGGAGAGGATGAAATATTTTTGTACCTGTGGTGGAATCTTACAGCTCAAAAAGAAGGGACCAGCCTTGGGTAATGCTCCTAAGAAATGCAGGGGAGAATTAGAACGAGAATCTACCTACCCCATTCTCAGAAGGAACTGTCCAAGTTTTAGCACTGAAAGTCCTGCATACGGGGAAACCAGTTGTAGTTCTAGAAGTCCCTCGTCCTGGGAAATCTTTTAGTTGTGGTTTTAGCACTGAAAGCCCTGCTTCCTAAAAACTCCTCACTTCTGGTTTTATCCCTGAAAGTCCCCAAATACCTCAGTCCTTGGCAAATCTGGACGGCTGATCAACCTACCCTTCTGTTGGAACAGGTCCTAGACCAGAAGGAGCACAGGCTGAGTAGCCATAGCATGGACCCCAAAAAGGCCACACCCATGAAGAATGATCCTGTTAGAAACATCTTTGTGGGACTCTGAACCCCAAAACCACTGAGGAGAAGACAAGGGAGTGCTCTGGCGAGTTTGAGAAGGTGAGTGTCTCCCCAGGGTGTGGTTCATGCTCCCTACCAGCATCAGTGGCTGCTTTTTCCCTTCCTTCCTTGGCTGACTGGAGTTCTCAGTGGCGTTCGTTCTTTTCCTTTCTGGACTTTGGGGGACCTTCTTTCCTATGAGTTCCCCTTAGGACCTGAGCCAGGAGAAGGCACTGGCCCCTGAACTTTGCTTGTGTTTTCAGATTGAGAACATTGAGCTTTGAGTGGATTTAAAGTCTAACAAAAGACAACGTTCTGTTTTTATCACTTTTAAAGAAGAGCAACGTGTGAGAAATATTCTGGAGAAGTTCAGCACCATCAGTGGAAGCAAGGTAAGGAGTGTCCAGTTCCATGTGCCTCCCCTCCCACCTCTGGAGAGCTAGCCTTTGGGTTAATGGGGACCTAGTAGAGTAACCAGCCGTTCCAATTTTGGTGTCAAGAGTATTGTGTCCTGGAAAACCCTTCCCTGGAATGTGAAAGGGCCTGGTTTTTGGCAACAAGTGTGGAAGGTTGGAGGAAAAGTACAAAACCCATAGAGTTTTGGAGGGGCTGAAAGCCACACTGTCTTCAGTGTCAAATGGATATGGCATAGATTATCCACATTCTGTAGCTGTTGCCCATTTTTGCCCTGAACACCAATGTTGGCAACTGCAATTTGAAGTTCACTATATGGTCTCCTTCCATTATTGCATCACTCAAAGTGATGTGACTTAAGTGTATATTAAGTGAGATTTGGTTAAGTGAATATTAACAGTTCATCTGTGACTTTGTCTATAGATTAACTGTTGTGCTTTGTATTACAATAGTGCTAGTTCAATTTTTTTTTTTTTTTTTTTTTTTTTTGAGACAGAGTCTCACTCTGTTGCCCAGGCTACAGTGCCATGGCATCAGCCTAGCTCACAGCAACCTCAAACTCCTGGGCTCAAGCAATCCTACTGGCCTCAGCCTCCTGAGTAACTGGGACTGCAGGCATGCGCCACCATGCCTGGCTACTTTTTTCTATATATATTTTTAGTTGTCCAGCTAATTTCTTTCTATATATATATTTTTTTTTTTTTTAAGTAGAGATGGGGTCTCGTCTTGCTCAAGCTGATCTCAAACTCCTGAACTCAAACGATCCTCCTGCCTCGGCCTCCCAGAGTGTTAGGATTACAGGCGTGAGCCACTGCGCCTGGCCCAATTTTTTTAATGCTGTGAATATTGTGACCATGTTTACTGAGAGATCAGATAATGAAAACGAGAACGATTATAATGCAACATAACCATGACCCCCATCACCGAAAAAGAAGCTGAAAGGACTGTTATTTTAATGTCAGATGGAAGGACACATACAACTGAATTAGGGGGATAAATAACCAAAACAGAGCATACTGCACAGTATACACAAAAGAATTTGGGATTGGGCACAGTGGAGCAGGGGATGTGAGAGCACACATGGAGACCAAATCTCACAAGTCCAGGATGAGACAGGTGAATGCTTCTAAACCAATCAAAAGTATTTTCATTTCCCAAAAAGACACCAATGTTCAGTCAAGAATAGCAGCCTTTGAATTAGCTTGGTCATACCACATGAACGAACATGGATTGTCGTATCGTTCCCTTGATTGCACTATGAAACCGCATAAAGTTACATTTCCTGATTTAGGAGTTGTAGCTGAAATAGTCTGTGGGCAAACAAAAGGGGAAATTTTGATAATAATTGCATTGGCCTCTTATAGTGTAGAGCTGATTCTGTCATATCTCACCAACAGTCATACTTTCTACAGTGTATCACCTTCAAGCGATGCATTGGATCATGGCAACATAAAATGTTTGCTCTAGCTGTTAGGTACTTTGACTTGAAAATCAGTGTTTTGAATAGTCTTCCTGATTTCTATGAGTATTTTAATGAAACTGCTGAAATCATAAAATATTGTTGATATTTTATATAAATACAAACTAGACTTAGCTCATCTGTCTGCATATTCATCAAACAGTGCAGGTGCAATTTTTAGTAAATTCCATTCAGTCTATAAACTTCTTACCAAAAAGAAAAGGAAAAGATCTTACCTGTTCACTGTCTTGCACATCTTATTTACAACGCTGCTAAAAAGGGATATGACTTATTTTATTTAAATGTAAATTGAGACTTACATAATAAAAGTTTCTGGTTACTTTTCAATGTCTTCAAAATGTATAGAAGCACGTGATGGGATTTTTGTCTTCACAGAAGTGGAAGGTGATAACCTCTTTAGACATGTGCCTGCAAGATGGCCATCACTGCTGCCAGCCATAGAAAAGATGCTAAAACATTGGCTTGCCATAAAATCATATTTTCAAAGTGTGGGACAAGAAGAATGTCCTTTGATTTAGAACTATAATGAGGATAAGAATGGAGAAAAGAATTACAGTAAAGTAAAAATTTATACCCTCTTTCTCCATGATCTTTGATGAGGCCAGCAGGAGCCTAGAAAAGGGCAGACTAACTGCACCTGAGTTGTTCAATGTTGTGTATAGGCTGAGACAGAAACTGTTGCGTGGAAAAGTGATTCATTTTTTGGAAATAAGACTGCTTTGGAACTAAAAAAAAAATGTCACCAGAAAAGGGCAGCCAAGTTAAACAGGACATTTCTAAATAAATGATATACATATATATCGATATACTTGTTCAAAATTTTTTTCACTCACAAGCAGAAGCCTAAATGATAAATAGCCACAGGGATCTGAAAGGAGAGAAAAATCAAGAATCTGAAGTGTGGTTGAAAAAAAAATCAGTAAGTCCCCCTGTGACTTTGGTTTGTATGAATGAATCTCCCAAAAGCCAGGGTGCACCAGGAAGAAATGAGACAAACTGAGTTTCTGAACATTTGAACATGAGAACCAGGCTGGGGATCCGCAGAGCACTCGCCGAGGTACAAGCAGTGAGGCCCTGCCTGGGCCGTCAGTTTGTCAGTCAGGCTCTTGACCTTGCCTCCCTTTCTCTGATTCCCCCGATATGCAGCCTGCAAAAACTTGCATTACTAGAGATTGGGAGTTCTTAAATTTGGGATCTACAGATCCAAAGGGCCTCAGGATAGAAATCAGAAGATCTGAGAAGTCGATTGGGAAAAAGAAATTTTTATTTTCACTGACCTCTAACTGAAATTTAGCATTTCTTTCCATTAGGAAAATAGGCAAAACCCTACTACAGTATGAGTATTAGTACCTGTGTCTCTGTCATCACTAGGAATCACAGATACATTTCACAGATACCTTGAAATACTGTTTATGTGTAGCATGACTTTGAAATTATGGTAATAATTAGACCTACTTCTAGATCTTGTCATCTTTAATATGTTAATAAAGAAGCACATCTATTTTAATCACAGATTTACATGTTTAATAATTTGATAACTATTTCCATAATACTGGCTTCCTTTGCAGTCCTATGTATTTTATTTTGTGCATTTCTCCAGACTGCCAAAGGGGTCAATGTCCATTGGAAGCTGAATCTCTGCTGTGGGTCGTGAATAGAACGCTTTACCAATAGGTAGAGGTAAATAGGCTTTGCTGCACCTTCACCTGTGCTGCAGCCTTTCCATTAGCTAGAGGAGCAGCAGCTGGTGGCTTATGAGTTGGGAAGGGAGTGGTCCCTTTGCCTAAGTAAAAACCACTCTGTTCCCATGAGTCCGAGGGTGTGGAATTCCCATAATATACAAAAAGCTCTTCTTTTAAGTTTAGGAAGAATGTCTCAAGGAGGAATATCATAAGGTTGTTTCCAGCTTCATACACTTATTGGCAGGGTGGAAGGGATCTCAGCATCTGGTCTGAGCCACATCTTAAATCCAGGCACTGAAGTCCAGGGAGAAGTTATTTGCCCAGATCACATCAGTTGAAGATACTGAGGTATTCCAAGAGGGTTTTAGTTTTATTCCAAATAGGGGAAGTGTTCTGGGAGTCTGAGAGAGGGGGAGGAGGCTGGGATAAGGATGGGCATAGAAGTGGGTGGAAAGGAGAGCTGGGAGAACTCAGAACCAAACTTCAGGATACCACTCCTGCTCACATCCCAGTGCCTTGCCATCAGCTCTCCTGTGAATCTTCAGAAATCTTAACTCCCTAGGACCAACGTAGAGTTCTCATGAGTTAGGTACAGTTATGTTACTTCCCTGAAGCACTTTTATGCACAGGGAATAGATTTAGCCAAACAAACTTCACAAAATTTAATTTTAATTCTTGGGGTTGTTTTAAAAAAAAAATCTGAGGAATTTTGCTATTCTCAGTACCACAAAATTTCTAGAGCTGCTTGATGCTGAGATGACAGCCTCTTTCATATCTCTGAGGGGCTATTATATAAGGAAGAGGGTTGGAGTTACTGTATTCAGCCTAGAAGGCAGAAGAGTGAGATGAGAAGTTGCTGGGGAGGCAGAATTTCAAATCAGTTTAAGGTTCAGATTGTCCTGGACTAGACACAATTCGAACTGATTTCCAGCTCTGGAATTCTGTACCTTTCCCCTTAGATATCTAAGCCTAGCAGATCTTGGGCCTGAAGTATAAAACCAACATCTTGATCTCCCAACCCCATCCAGATGACCCCACAGATAGTGTAATGAAAGGTGCCTGGGCTTTGAAGCCAGACAAACTTGGAGTCTCACCTTGGACAAGTAAATCACCTCACCTCTCTGACCCTTAACTCCCTCCGCTGGAAATGGGGACAGTCTGCTGGAGAGTATGTAAAAGGCCTGGGTTACCGTAGCGGTCCCTCAAATGTCCGTCAAATAGTGAATGAGCTTTGCTGTTAATCTTTTTCGCCTTCTGTGATCCTTGCTACACCAAGACACGCTCCCTGCGAGTGCCTGCCAGTCCCGCTCCATCCGGCAGGAGGCAGTAGACCCCAGCCCCGGCTCCAGGACTGGGCCTAAGTACGGACGGACAGAGCAAGTGGCGGGGCGCGGCTGCCGCTGGGGTGTGGCCGACTGGGGGCGCGGGCGGGGCAGGGCCGAGCGGAGGCGAGGGAGGCACGTAGCGCATGCGCGCAGCCGGGAAGGCGCGGCCCGGGCTCGGCTCTAGAAGGCAGGGCGCGGAGTAGGACGGCGCTGGCGCGGAGACCGCTTCCGGACTCCAGGTATCTCACTTGCCGGTGGCTGGTCGTTGTCGTCTTTCTTTTCATCTGCGGTGAGGGCTCGGGGCTACAGGTGAGCTGTGCATCCCGCAGTCGAGACCTTCCTGCCTTGAAGTTTCTTGCAAAGGCACAGAAATAAAAGGGACTTTGCTAAATGGCCCCCTCCCGCCCCGAAATCCCTGCAGCAATCAATGATGGGGAGGACCTTGAGGGGATTTTGCAGGGCCATGGGGTCTGCTCTCCCAGCGTTCATATTTCTCCTCCTGGAAATTTCTGCCTTCTCATGGCCCTAAACCTCCCACCTGCCCTGTCTCCTACCTTCCGGGAGCTGGCGTGGTGATAAGGGGGAGGCAGTTCACGGACCGTTGTAAAAATGCTTGGCAAGATTTCTCCCTTCCCAGCACCACCCAGACTTCACAAGAAAAGGTGTCTTTCGTGTCCCCGCAGAGCTCGAGGCTAGGTTATTGTTTTAGCATGTGAAAATGCGGTTTTATATAATACTTTACGGAATATCCTTCAGTGAGTTCCCCAAATTTTGGAGGTCTTGGGGTTGATGTGGAGGCAGGGGCCTGTCACGTGGTTTGCTTTCTGGTCATTGCAAGCCGTGAGCATCGTGTTCGAGACAGGGGCGTTGATGTTCTGTGCACGTAGTCTCCCACACCATCCCTCTCTTGTTAACACGGCCTCTGGCTTTAATGTGTGCTTCTGGCCTGGCTAACTGGCCCTGCCCTGGAAAAGGAGCAAGAGGGTTGATTGCTTTTTATTTGGCTTTTTCTCTGTGAGAATAGAAACTTCTTGCAAGTATTGGGAGTAGATTTGTTTGGCCTCCTTAGAGCAACACTCCGTTCACTAAGGAGATTAGGGGGCTGCCTGTGTCCTGGCAGTAGAGCTGTATTGGGTAGGTCAGTTACAGAATCTCTGCAGGCAGAAGCTGTTCCTTAGGTTGGCCCATTCACCAACTCATTTTTTCAAGTATTTTCTAAGCACTTGCCTTGTGCAAGGCAGGTTTCTTGGTGTCGTAAGGATGACAAAGACAATTGAACCTGGGTTTGCCCTCAAGGAGGATGACTGGCTGAGAGAGAGAATCTTAAGTAACTCTACACCAAGTGAAAGGGGATGGGTCCCTAAGAGAGGGCCACAGGAAGAGCTTGGGGGCTCAGGATGGAGAGGGGAGTTAGCTTTTCACACCAGCTGCTTGGCATTAGGAGAAAATAGGTCTCCAAATTACTACTTAATTTTTATGTAGGGGTGTATTCCTAACTGTGTGTCAGGCATCTCAGACTGAATCCGTTCCAAGTGGGTCGCATCATTCCTGGCCACCTCCCACTTCCCCCACCGCGCACCCGCTGCTGTTCCAGTGTTCCCCGTCTCAGGGCATAGCATCAGGCTCCCCTACCCCACACCTCTCCTAAGGGTCCAAGCCACGGACCTATGGGTGAGTCATCTGTGACTCATCCCCACCCCTCCCTCTCCATGTCCAGGCCTGTAGATTCCACCTCCTGAACCTCTCAAATCCAACCACCATCTCTCTACCTTCATTGCCGTTTCTCTAGGCCAGCCTGCCTTCATCAGCTAAGCTCTTGCTTAGTTTCTGCAACAGCCTGCAACCAGGAAGCACTTGCAGGAATGTAAATCTGACTGTGAGGCTTACTTCATCGATCCCTCACCGCTCTTAGGACAGAAGCCAGACTCCCTTTACCAGGCTTATCCGGGTGTACAGGCTGTCTTTCTCACCTGCTCCTTCTCTTTTCACAGCCGCTTGCATTTTTCATGTGGAGATCATGCCGTGCTTTCTCATGCCACTGGGGCCTTGAACATGTGCTCCCTTCTACCAGGAACACCCTTCCTTGCCACCCACTTCACTTGGCTTACTCCTGCCCTGCTTCCTCTGAACGGCCGTCCTTAGGCTCCCACACCTTGTCAACTCCCTGTTATGGTGCCAGAGCCTCTCCTCTTAGGGCTCATTCACTCATCTGTCTCCTGCTGTGCTGTACTGTTAAGTCCTGGAGGACCAAGGCCATATCTTAGGGCTTTCTGTCACTTACTACTGCCTTGCACAAAGAAGGTGCTCAATAAATACTCTTTAAATGGAGTTGAATATAAATATAAGTTGTAATAATATGGTGTGATGCATTGACTGCCTGAATCATAAATCCCCCCTACCTCAGTTTCCTCAGTGTGCTTTAGTAAGGGCTTTGTACACATCAAGCTTAAAAAGAAGTATAGGGTGAATGAGAAGAATAATCATTAATATTAGAGCAGCTAATATGTAGTGCTCAATATGTGCTAAGTGTTTTTATAGTATTAACGCATTTAATTCTCACAATCCTATTCAGTAGATACTTTCATTATCCCTTTATTTTAAAGATGTAGAAACTGAGTTACAAAGAGGTTAAGGAGTGTGCGTAATTTTACAGCAGCTAGTAAGGAGTGGTATCAGGTTTGAGGTTGAGGCATTGCTTCCCTTCTCTGTACCTCAGTTTCCTCATCTGGCAAATGGGGCTAAGGATGGTAGTACATACCTCATAGGTTTGTGGTAATAATTAAATGAATTGATGCCTGTAAGGCCTTAGAATGGTACCTAGCACCTGGCACTGGCTTAATCATCTTCGTTGTAATTATTTATTTATCCATCATTCAGTCAACAAATGGCTTTTGAGCCCAGGCGTTTCCTACATGTTACGCTCTACTGTCCCACTGCTCGGGCACCGATGAGCTCTCCTGTTTTAGTTCTTCTCCCTGTGGATGTTGAGGTTTTTCAGTGTTGCCTCCTTTTTGGTGTTGTCTTCTCGTGTGCTTCAGATTCCCTCCCCCGAGACCCTTCCTCGCAGGAAGTTTCAGTTGATTCTCTGAAATAAGCTCAAAACCCCTTTTCTGCTCTTCTGAATTAATTTGTTGCTAGTTGCTACACAGAATAAAAGACCAGTTAACCTAAATGACAAGCAGTGAGAAAATTGTAAAAATACACAAGAAATTTCATATACCATCTATTTACAAAGATCATTATTTTCCCATAGAGGAAATATAGATGTAAGAAAGTTAAGATATAAAACCACCACTAGAAATCTTAGACTTCAAAAAGCTGCAAGGAACTTCAGAGCTCATCTCATCTATTTCCCTCACTTTGGGGGATTCTGGGGGAAGGGGGTTACAGTCCAAGGACCAGTAACCAGCTAGTGACCAGTGCCCATGTCCCCAGCCTGCAGCCAGCACACCGTCTACTACATCTTAGAGAACTGTGGGTAGGATTTCAGTGGAACTTCTCACTGCTGGATATATGTTTTAGCTGCTTCTATGCATAATAGGATGTCATTGTCATCCAATTAACTTCATGCCAGGGCTTCATTATGTTCTTTGGTGATTTGCCATTGATTAAGTGTGGATGCCTCTGCTACCACAGAAGAGCTGTCTCAACAGAGCTGGTGACAAAGCAAATGTTTAAAGTGAATCATTGATTCAGTCACCAGACATCCATATTACCCCTTTTCTGTTCTTCAATGTGGGGAGGGTCACAGGACAACTCTCTGTACCAATATGAAAAAATTGTAAGATGGAATTACAGAAGTCAAGGAATTTCGAGGAGGAAGAAGCCATTTGCTCCAGACCAGTTTGATGATGCAGGCCAGAGTTAAGGAGATTGGAGGGAGGCGGTGAGGGCAGAAGTCAGGGGAGAAGCTTCAGAGAGCCGTGCAGAGGATGGTCAGGCTTTTGTAGACAGAGATGTCAGAGGTAGGGGGACATTGCATCCCTGGAAGTGAAGAGTGAGGATTGGAGTGTTGCAGTCCAGTGAGGAAACCTGGCTGACCAGAGCAGAAGTTTTGCTGGGGGAAGGAAAAGGAATTAAACAGCTGAGAGTATGGCAGGTCTTGAAGACAGGCAGAGGAGAATCACCTTGAAGTGCCCCCTGACTGTGCTTGGGAGTGATGAGGAAGGGGACAGTGGTTGAGTATTGGGGGAGGTAGGTCACAAGCAAACCTCCCTTTTTTCTTTAGTAGACTGGAGAAACTTCTGTAATTCTATGGGACACATGTAATTTTTAAATACATTTGCTCCCCCAAACTCTTTATTTTGTATAATTTGTCCCTTCTGCCTTGCTTTAGAGCTGCAACCTTGCCAATGGACCTGGTCGGTTTTGGTTATGCAGCCCTTGTGACATTTGGAAGCATTTTGGGATATAAGCGGAGAGGTAAGCCTAAACAAAATTTCATTAAAGGGACTTGGCGGGGGGGTTGGTGGTTGTGCTAGGGTCATCTGAGGGTCTGTAAGTGGGACAAGAAGCTGCAGATATCTCTGAGGTGGCTGGCTTCCAGCGTGTCGTAAAAGGGACTCACGAGGGGTAGGAGGATAACATGGGACTGGGCATGGCAGAGTGTTGCATCCTGGGCTTCTGGCCTCTGTCTGCCACAAAACTCTGACTTCACCTGTCAATATCAGTCGCATAATTGACTTAACCTCCCTCAGGGTCTCTGCTTATTATTAAATGAGGATATTTTTGTTTACATAATCATGGTACCAAAAAACTCAGTTATATTGATACTGTGTATTGCAAAAGGAAATTTGTTAAATACTTAGATATCATATCCGAAGTTGTCTCTTCATCTCCATCCGAAAGAGGAAAAAAAACCCAATTGAGCAATTAAAGGGTTTTCATGGAGAAAGAAGAAAGGTTAAATTTTTATATTTTGCTTTGTTTTAAGGTAGAATTAGTTATAGTTATGATGTTTCATATTTTTGGTTTTTATTTTAATGAAATTCTTTTAATGAAATTTTATTTCAAAGCGTGTTGTGTTTGAATTGGAGTGAAAAGGCCAGGTCTACACAGTTACCAGTTAGCTTCCTTTGTTTAGCGATTGCTGAGAAGTCAAAGGCCAGAAGCACAGTTCTCTCTAGTAGCTGATGGGCTGGCAGTTAGAATAGATTATCTTCTAAGATTCCTTAAAACCTGTAATTCACTTTAGATTTTTTGTTTTTTCTCTCTTAATGTGTGTATCATCATGGATACGTGTGAAGGGGAAAAAAATGATGGCACCAAAATGATATCTGTTAAACAACTACTCAGAAGTTGGTGTTTCATAATCACCTGTAGTGAAAGGCGAAAGATTTATACGATCTGAAGAGACACCAGAGTATTCATAATCTATTTTAAAAAGGACTCAGTTTAAAATTCTGAGGATTGTTATTGAAAACATTTTTTCTCATTGTCAAAGACATGTCTAAATAACTTCTATTACTGAATAGGAAAGAACATCTGGACGTTTTTGCCTGCCTTTTTGAGAGGCAGAAAGAAGAGAGTGAGTGTGTATATGTGTTGGGGTGGGAGGAATCATGTCATTATTCTAACCCAAATCTCTGCAGGTTTTACCAGCTGGTGGGGACAAATGAAGTTACATTAGCTGTAAGGTCTCTGATTGCAGGGGCTTGTTGCCCAGTGGCACAAGATGGTTTCTTGGCCTCTGGCAGGAGCCCCCCACACTGAGTGAGCCTGGAAGCCCCTGAGAGTATTGTGTGTTCACAGGGAAGCTTACTTATGTAGTATAATGTGGTTAAAAGCATAGGCTACAGAATTGAGCATTCCTGAATTCTAGTCCTGACACTCCCACTTCCTGGCTCTGATAGTTGTGTTAACTTCTGGGCCTCAATTCCTCACTTGTAAATTAATTTGTTAGGATTAAATAAAACAATGCATGTAATACATTTTACATAGTGCCTGGCATAGAATAAAGGTTTAATATTCTGGTTGTTTCTGCCACTGCTGCCTGGTCAGTGGGGAGGTGTGTGGGCCAGTGAGGCAAAATACCTTTTTCTAGTTTTACACTCTAGTTTCATATTATACTCTAAGCTGCTTATGGCCCAAATGTCTTAGATTATTTGTGCGGAAGTGAGTCAACTCTCTCTTTTTACTTGGAGTTTGCCTCGGCGTAATCCCATGCAGCTAGGTCAGGAGACCCTTTTAAGGGACAGTTACTGAGAATAATTTTGAGTCAGTGAAAGATGTGCTGTCAAAATAGTGTTTGGGCTGGGCACGGTGGCTCATACCTATAATCCTTGCACTTTGGGAGGCTGAGGTAGGAGGACCACTTGGGACCAGGAGTTTGACACTAGCCTGAGCAACATAGTGAGATCTCATGTCTACAAAAAAAAAAAAGCTGGGCATGGTGGCAAGTTCCAGCTACTTGGGAGGCTGAGGTGGGAGGATCACTTGAGCCCAGGAGTTCAAGGCTGCAGTGAGCTATGATTGTGCCACTGCACTCCAGCCTGGGTGACAAAGTGAGACCTTGTTTCTAAAAAAACCCAAAAATTGTGTTTGGTTGGGAGGACACAAATATATCCAAATCGTAAACTAGACTTGCTGACAGATATAAGTTGGGTCAAAGTGAGATTTTTTTCTTTGGTGGAGGAGAGAGGCAGTGCAGTTGCAGGACATAGGGTGCTGAGCTTGAGTTCACCCCTCCTCCTAGGTAGGTCTCCAGGGAAGTGGATAACCCGATGACACTATGATTTGGAGGCTTTCCTAGGCCAAGTAGCACCAGGTGTCCAAAGCCAAAGACGGTCAGAAGGCTTGCTCTGACTTCTCCTACACCAGGCCTGAACCTGACCTCACACCTTCCTACTCCAGTTGGGAAAAGCACAGCAGCCCCTCCAGAGAGGAGCAGGAGTACATGCCAGGCAGGTTCCTATTCTGAGGACCACAAGAGCACCTGAAGGGAACCTCCCAGGTGCACCTTTCAACTCCTTTCAAAACTCCCCTATCAAGGTGCCCCACCCAGATCAGCCATCCCAGGAAGGGGGAGGGGAAGAGCTTAGAGCTTTTTTTCTTGTAGCCCCCGCTATGGGCACTTCCTTTTTCTCAGGATCTTGGCTCCCTTCCACTAGCCGTGGATTTCTTATAAGGCGGAGTCCACAGTCCTGCCTCCTTTCCTCAACCAGGATGAATTCTCCCAGGAACCTTCCTGGTTCTCTTACACATGGGCTGCTGGTGAGCATGCTCCCGTCTCTGCTACTCGCTGTCTGATCTCATGGAGACTCAAGTGCAGACACTGCCAAGCCTTTCGCATACTTAAGTGTGTTTGTATGGTGGTGGTGGAGATGCAGGGGGCAGGAGGGGAGGTACAGCAGTACACAAATCTGCATGGTATACAGAAAGGAGGATCACAGAATCTCTGGGTGAGAAGACACCTTAATGGTGACCTAGTCATTCATTTCAGAAAATGCGTTAATCTCCTTAACTATATCCTTTTCTGATGTCTTTGGCTTGAACATGACCCATAACAGGGATCACCCAGGAACGCAACACGTTAAATCAGTATTTAACAGGTGTTCCTTATGTACCTGGTTCTTTGTCTTACCCTGGGAAAACAGCAATGAGCAAAAAAACATGGAGCCCACAGGTGAGTAGGGGAGGCTGACCTTAAATCCATGAACAGCGTATGACCACAGTGTCACCAGCATATGATCATGAATGATGGAAGACTACGATGTGGGGCCTCGTTCAGAGTTGTAGGTCAGGGAAGGCATCTCTGAGAACTAAACGCTTCTGCACACATCTGAAGGGGATCTGCACTTGGCCAGGTGAACAGTGCAGGGAAGAGCAGTCCGCGCTAGGAGCAGCATGTCTGAAAGCTGTGAGGAACAGAGTTTGGCATATCCATGGAAGTGAATGAAGGCCAGGGCTTCCACAACACAGCAAACTGTTTTTTTTTTTTTCGTAAGTACGTTGGGAAGCACTGAAGGTTTTTAATTAGGAGATTAACCTGTCCAGATATATATATATATATTTTTTTTTTTTTTTTTTTTTGAGACAGAGTCTCACTGTGTTCCCCAGGCTAGAGTGCCATGGCGTCAGCCTACCTCACAGCAACCTCAAACTCCTGGGCTCAAGCCATCCTTCTGCCTCAGCCTCCCGAGTAGCTGGGACTACAGGCATGCGCCACCGTGCCCGGCTAATTTTTTCTATATATTTTTAGCTGTCCGATTAATTTCTTTCTATTTTTGGTAGAGACGGGGTCTCGCTCTTGATCAGGCTGGTTTCAAACTCCTGAGCTCAAACAATCCGCCCGCCTTGGCCTCCCAGAGTGGATATATATTTTTAAAAGATCATCTTGCTGTGTTTGAAGAATAGATTTGGAGGAAGACAATAAGGAATTTAATATTATTTCCAACTGTAACATTCTTTGTTTTTTGGAGGCAGAGTCTTGCTCTGTCGCCCAGGCTGGAGTGCAGCGGTACAGTCATAGTTCACTGCAACCTCGAATTCCTGGGCTCAAGCAATCCTTCCACCTCAGTCTCCCAACCAGCTGGGACTACAGGCATGCGCCACCATGCCCAGCTAATTTTTTTTTTTTTTTTTTAGAGATGGGCTCTTGCTATGTTGCCCAGGCTGGTCTTGAGCTCCTGGCCTCAAGTGATCCTCCTTCCTTGGTCTCCCAAAGTTCTGGGATTACAGGTGTGAGCCTCCATGACTGGCCCTAAGCCTTTATGTATATGACATGGGTGATCTTAACCCTGTTTGTTTTGTAACTGATAAAACTCAGAGAGGGTAAGTGACTTAGCCAAAGTCCTTCGGTCAGCAAGTGAAAGAATTAGGACTAGAATCTAGTGTATTTGGCTTCTCGTTCAGGATGGTGCTCTGTGTGTGTGTGTGTGTGT
>CAUYSK010029860.1:0-39981 GCA_963575035.1 Avahi laniger | reverse complement strand
TCCTGGATAGAGCTGGAACACATTCTACTAAGTGAAGTATTCCAAGAATGGAAAGACAAGCACCGCATGTACTCACCATCAAATTGGTATTAACTGATCAACACATAAGTGCACATATAAGAATAACATCTATTGGATGTTGGGCAGGGGAGAGGGGGCAGGGAGGAGGGGACGGGTATATGCATACACAAAAAGTGCAATGTGCACCATCTGAAAAATGGACATATTTGAAACTCGGATTTGGGGGGGAGGGGGAGCAAGGGCAACATATGTAACCTAAACATCTGTACCCCCATAATATGCTGAAATAAAAAAAAACATAGCAAGGCCTATCCTTTTCTGATCTAGAAAATATTAAATGAGAGTTTGAACTTTTAAAGGTCTAAAAAGAAACATTTATAATACCATGGATTCTCTCGGAGGAGGGTTGTTACCTGTAAGGTTTCATTTACATAACAAGATCACCTTTGCTAATTAGTCAAGCCTCTTCCTCTCTCCCTCCTAAAACCTGTTTTTCTGCTTTCAAGCCACCAATGTTTAAAAACATCTGTACCTCACTGAGGAGTTGAATCTTCACTTTGAGAGTTCTCATGTACATATATACACATTGAAATATCTTCTTTCTCCTATCGATCAATCTGTCTCATGCCAATGACTTTTCCAGTGAATCTTAAGGGGACAAGTGCCTTTTGCTCATTGCATATGTATATATCACATTTTCCTTATTCATTCACCTGTTGACACTGATGTTGTTTTAATATTTTGACTATTGTGAATAATGTTGTCATGAATACGGGGGTACATATATCTCTTCAAGATACATCGAGCAATCTTAAAAAAGAATAACAAAGCTGGAGGTATCACACTTTCTGATTTCACAATATATTGCAAAGCTATCGTCATTTAAAAGTAAGGTACTATTACTGGATCTATGAACAAAATTAATCCTCTCCCTTAACTAACTACTTGATCTTTTGAGTTGTTTCCCAGAAAAGGTGGATTTTCTGCAAAACAAAGAAGCCGAGATTCTGAAGTCCCATGGGCAAATTTCCTTATGCCAAGATCACCATCTGTCCAGATCCGACACATCTGTCCCCTTGTTAGTTACACCATGGACCTGCTCCAAGGCACATGACCCCTCCTTTAAAAGCCCATGGTCTCCATTAATTGGAGAAGTGGATTTGAGGCAGCTTCATCTATTCTCCCAACAAGATCTCTGTTGTATTAAAAAAATTCTTTCATCCTCATCAACCTTCATTGTCTCAACAATTGGATCTTTGTGTGATGAGCCACTGGACCAAGGCCAAAACTCTGTTGTGGTTTTGACAACAATTATGGGGGCTCATCTGGATAGCATTACTTTGTGGTTCAGTGGCTGAAGAGCAGAGAGAGACCAAAAGCTTCCCTTAGCAGATTCTTGGCCATATTTGGACTTTTCTGCCAGATCCACCATAACCAGCCTCCAAGGCATTCTTACTGGCCTCCAATACATTGGTGATTACCTCCTGATTGCCTCCAAAGAAAAGAACTCTGGATTTTTACAACTGTGTCTGAGTGGATGAGTACTATTTGAAGGTACCATGCAGAAGAGAATGCCCCTCTCAATTTGCAGAATACTGAGGGAATTCCTATTTGTTTTGAGGTGGATAAGTCCATTTATGAGAGTGGGAACTAATCTAACTGTTTTGGCTTGGCACTTCCAGGGCTTATTAGGTGAAACTGCTAGGTATACAATGAGGGATCTCTGGCCCTTCCTGGGGATAAAGGCAGGCACACCAAGCAATTGCCACACCTGGGGGAGGAGGGAATGCCCTACCAATCTTGCAATCAGAACTTATCATGCCAACTGCAAAGAATGCAGAGGATTCCCTAGCCCACAGGCCAAGCAGCATAGATACAACAGGGTCTGGAAGGTGACCTAGAACAACCTAAGGCTAATTATCATGTCATTAGCTAAATTCTACATTTCAGTTCACCCCTCCAAATAGGCTTTCAGAGAGGCTTATGGGAAATCTGCATGCATAGTAAGACTCAGGTTATATAACTCCCAACTGTCCATCAAAATGGTTTGATGGTGACATCTGAACCATAAAGAGGACCCAGACTAGACACTACAAAACAAGACTTCAGACCATAACCAAGGCGTTTTTGTTATGACAGAGAGTTCATTTGTCATCTGTGGTGAATGTATCTTGCTCTTGCTCTGTAAACCTATCTTATCCTTCCTCAATAAATTTCATTTCATGTTTGCCTTGCTTTTGTTATGTCTGATCATTCTTTTAGCCAAGAGCACACACCAAGAACCAAGAACAGACTATGACCCGACAAAACTGCAATTTTTTTTGATTGGAACCTCTTGAATTCTCTGTATTGGTGTGTGGTATGTAAATGTGGATGCTGCTAAATCCTTTGTTTCTATTTTCATGTTGCCTACTTTAAATTTGCTGTTGATGGTATTGTAAACACAGTATAAGATCTGGGAAGTTGAAAGACACCTCTGATGATAGTTTCTCTGTGACAGGCTATAAAGTCCAAAAGGCTAGAAGACATCTCTCAGTTCTAAGATTTGGGAGATTAGAATATATGTCTGTCCTTGGGTCTAGGAGATTGAAAGACATCTCCATCCATGGAGGCAACTTGGCTGAGATGTGGGGATGCCCATTGTTGGACAGGGAAAGAGAAACAGAAACATAAGGTATACAGATTGTATATGTGGAACTTCAGTAGATCTCATGGATAGAGTTCTGAGATAAAAGTTATTGAAACTTTGTGCACATGTGTATTTGTTTAGATGTGTTTTGTGTGTCTTATGTGTCTTATATGTTTGCAAGATACCAAAATTGGCTTGTAAATAAAAGGAACTCTTAAAAATTAAATAAATAAGCCCAAATGCTTTTAAGTTTGTGTAAATTTGGTAATCTTTGATAAACAAGCTGTTTTTTAAAAAAATTATTGATAAAATAGCAAAAATGCTTACAAAAATATGTTTAGATGTTAAATTTGTTTGGAAATTAAATGACTTTGTTGAGGGCACAATTAATCCCATTGGTTGTATGTCCAATATTCACAGGCTATCAAAATGGTTAAGTAAACTGCTAAAATAAATTAGGCAAATGTAAATGATATAAACGAAATAAACTTGCAAGAGGTTTTCTGTAATCTGCTTCTTTTGAAACTTCTCAGATTTATATCTCAGAAGTTTAACTTTTGCTGTGTCTTACTGTTTTCAGCTTTTCCTCCCCTTGAGAAGGCCTGACATGACAAGCGTTTCTTTCAGCCTTTTTGTTAGCTCCTGTAATAATTTCTCCCTCTGGTTCCAAGTCTGCTGTCAAGGTCTGATGCTGAAGTGTTTACATTAAAAGTCTGAAAAGCAATTTTTTTTTCTTAGCTCCTTGATATGTCTGAAGTATTCAACATGGTGAAAAAAAAAATCTTCCTATGTTGTTACTGAGAGTAACTAACACCCTTCTCAAAATATTGGTTTTCTAGTTTCTTGTTTCCTTTATAATGAAATGTAGAATCATGACCCTGGACACAATCTTCTTATGTCTGATAAATTCTGGTACACTTTTCATGAGGTATGAATTCTAAATTGTCTAAATGGGTTTCCCATTAAAAACAAAAAACAAACAAAAATAAAATAATTGCATTAAGGAAGATTTTTCTTTACCTTCTAGTAACTGGCTTAAGAAGATAAGATTCTATGTTTTATAAAGATAATTCCTATCTTGTCTTTATTAGGTTTTTGATTACTTGGCAAAACTGAGCTTTAAAAAGTTAAGGCTTTTTTTTTTTCGCTATTGAGTTTAAAGTCTTTGATTATCACTCTTGGTTAAATGAATTGCTATTATTTTACAATAATCTGTGAATCTGTTTCTACAACTGCTTTGAGCCTTTTAACATTTTTGAAAAATGTCTTCAAAATGTAGATAATTTGAATGTATAGCTACCTGTAAGCTTCTGTTTTCCTGTCATTGTCATAATTAGGCAGGACTTAATAACCTTTTTGTTTAGAATGCTGTTTTTTCTGATACAAGTCCTTAAATTCTTAGCTCAAATGGATTTCACAAATACTTAGGTTTTGCACAGCAAATTCTTACAAGTCTGGCAGTAGCTTGATACTTATTGATAAGTTAATTTTATAACCTTGTTTTTGGCACTATTTTTACTCTTATGTTAAAAGGTTTTAAAGGTTGATAAATGCCTGTCCACCCCCATTCCCATCATTCAACAAAGATGCCCAGAATACACAATGAGGAAAAAGCATTCTCTTCAATAACTGATTATGGGGAAACTGGATATCCACATGCAAAAGAATTAAATGGAACTCTTATTATACACCACACAAAAAAATCAACTCAAAAATCAATTGATTTAATCATAAGACCTAGAACTGTAAAACTCCTAGAAGAAAACATATGGGAAGAACTTCATGATGATGGGCTCTGATTTCTTTTCTATGACACCAAAAGCATAAGCAACAAAAGTAAAATTAGACAAACAGGACTACATCAAAGTAAAAAGCTTCCACACAGCAAAGGAAACAACAGAATGAAAAGACAACCTACAAAGTGAAAGAAAATATTTGCAAACTATATATCAGTAAAGGATTAATATCCAAAATATACAAGAAATGCCTGTGATTCAATAGAAAAAAGAAAAAAAACTTAATAACTCAATTAAAAAGTGAATGAAAGAACTTAAATAGGCATTTCTCCAAAAAGACAGACAAATGGCCAACAGGTATATATAAAGATGCTTAATATCACGAATCATCAGGGAAACATAAATTAAAACTGCAATGAAATATCACCTGACACCTCTTAGGATGGCTATTACAAAAAACAAAGCAAAACAAAGAATATAACAAGTGACAGTGAGGATGCTGAGAAATTAGAACTCTAGTACATTGTTTGTGGAAATGTGCAATGGTGCAGCTATTATGAAAAACAATCCGGCAGTTTCTTAAAAACGTTATAATAAAATTACTATATGATCCAGGAATTCTACTTCTGGGTATATATCCAAAGGAGTTGGAGCCCAGCATGATTTTTATAAAAATTAATAAGCCAATTCTAAATGTACATGAAAAAGCAAAAGATCAAAATAGCTACTATAATTTTGAAGAAAAAAAAGTTGAAATACTTATATTACCTTATTCTAATATTTACTTCAAAGTAACAGAAACCAAAATGGTTTGGTATTTGGGATCAGATATAGAGATCAATAAAAGTCCAGAAATAGTTGCACACATTAATTGATTTTCTTCAAATGTATCATAATCTGATGAGAAAAGGAAAATCTTTTGAAAAAATCATGTTAGAACAATGATATATCAGTATGAAAAAAATAAATGAACCACAACCTTAATGACACACCAAACAAAAATTAATTTGAAATAGATCATAGTAAAAAGTAAATAGATACCACTTTTAGAAGAAAATAGGGAGAATATTAATAACCTTCAGGTTATTAATAGATAGATTAGATGTTAGAATACATAAACACAAACAATAAAAGAAAAAATTAATTGGACCTTATTAAAATTAAAAATGTTTTTGCATAATAGGTATCATTAAGAACACAAAAATGCAAGCCACAGACTGGGAGAAAATAATTGGCAATGTATATGTGCAAAAGAGCTTGTATCCACAAGATATAAAGAATTCTTATAATACAGTAATAATACAACAACAAATAAAATTTGGGCAAAATGTTGGAACAGATAATTCTCAATGGAAGATAGACAAATGACTAGTAAGTGCATGAAAACATGCTCAAAAACATTTTAGTGCATTGGAGACAAGAAAATTAAATCCATAATGAGATAATACCACACATCCATAACAATGGCTAAAACTAAACATTGAAAAATGCAACTACTAAAATGGAAGTAGGGCAACTGTAACTCTTATACATTCCTGGTGAAAATATAAAATGGTATCCTTACTTTGAAGAAGAATTTGGCAGCTTCTTATAAAGTTAAACATGCATCTATTACATGACCCAATGATTCCATGACTAGTTACCCCCAAAGAAATAAAAACCACACAAAATCTTGAATATTCTATGAAAGAATTTCATAGTAGCTTTATTCATAAATGTCAAAAATTAGAAATAGCCCAAATTTCATCAACACAGGAATACATTATAAGATAATCATGCAACAGAATAATGCTCAGAGACTAAAGAAATAAAGAAATAAACTGCGGATACATGCAACAATAGGATGAATTGCAAGACTTCGTATGGAGAGAAGGCAGCCAACCCCCAAAAAAGTTCATACTGTTTAATTCTATTTATATGAAACTCTAGACCAGGCAAAACTATTGCAGAGTGACAGAAAGAAAACCAATAGTTGTCTGAAGCAAGAGAGAAAGGGATTGCCTGCAAAGAAAGAACCCAAGGAACTCTTCTGGGGCAATGTAAATGTTGTTTCAGGTGGTAGTTACATGAGTGAACATATTTACCAAAACTTATATAACTATGCATTTAAAACAAGGGCATTAATTGTATGTAAATCAGGCCACAATTAACTTGACTAAAAATTGTAACACAGCGGATAATTAGAAAAGGACTTATACCCATTCATTCTTCCCTCCATGGCTGGAGCAGTGATACACATTTTGGCCAGTAGTAGACACCTGATCCCATTAAAATAAAATTATCATAAGGGTCATTTATAAGAGTGTTACTGAATGGAACGTGGATCTGCTCACCCAGTGCAGTGAAGCCAAACACCCATACCCAGGTTTGCAGAGAGAGAAAGAAGGGTATTTATTTTCAGTGTATCAAGCAAGGAGAATCAGTCAACTCACATTTAATACCCTACCTCTCTGGTGGCTTCCAAGAAAGGGTTTTTAAAGGCAGGAATACATTTCATGAAAGCAAAAGTTACTGGCAATATTGTAAGTGAATAAATGAAGATTATACATTAGTTTGGCTCAACAAGTGGGGGCTTATAGGTTATATATAGATGGATTCAAAGATTCCTTGATTTGCAATTGGTTAAGAAAGCAAAGCTTTGTCTAAAAACTTGGGATCAGCAAAAACGAATGTTAGAGTTTGGCCTGTGGGAATGACTGTCTCCAGACTCCACAGAAAGAAATTCGGAACAAAGAACTACGGTCAGAGTTTAGTCCTCACTTCCCCCTTATCTGAGGTCTATTTGACAGCAGTCAGCATTTTCCATCTGGTGGCGGTCTGGTTTTCTGAAAAACAACTCAGGGACATATGCTAAGATGTTATCTTTAGTCTCTTTAGGGAACCAAACATCTTATGACTCTAACTTCCTTGGGTGGGCATTGTTTTAAGCTATTATTACATTCTTGCTTATCAGATTGCTCATTTAATTCTCAAGGCTAGCTAGGTTTCTGGAATTTCCCTTGGAGGAAATCAAGATTTTCCTTTATTTCCATGCATGGGGAGATGGCAGCAGGTCCCTAAGAGGGGTCTCTGCTCAGTCTCAAAAGTAGAGCCACATGCCTGTGCAATAAGGATGCTGAAATGAAAGAACCTAAAAGATTAGATCCTGAACTTGTATGAGTCAATACCAAGGGACACTCTTAGAAAAAGCCGAGAGTACATAATCACTCCTAAAAAAAAGTTCAAGGGTCATTCTGTTGTGGTTTATGTTTCATTGAGATGTATTCATAGATGATGGGATGCAACATTTTGGAGTACCTATTATATGCTAGACACTGCTGAGCTACAAAGATGAATCAAACAAAAGCTGTACCACAAGGAACTATAAATATAAAGGGGGAAACAGACATGCACGAAAGTAATTCTAAGGCAAGTGCTTTCCTACAAAGATGAGGTAATAAAGAAATATTTCAGGAAGCAGCACATTTATGATGCAGACAAAACTTTAACAGCCATTCTGAAAAGGCACTCTTGGCAGACAAATTAATATGTTAAAAAGACACCGTCAATCCAAGCTTTTTTAAAATAAAGAGCATTCTCTATGTTAGCATTGGCAAATGTATTCTTCCAGTGAAGCTCAAATAGCATATGGAATTATCTAAAGCATTCAGTTTAAATTAGTATTGAAAAGAGTCCTGAATGCTCAAATAACCACTCTCATCTGAGCCATGAAAGAGTAATTTAGCTCCGCTAGGGGGCAATATGTTTCATAAAACCCTTACCTTTTTTAATGATATATTGCAACTAGTCTTAAAGGGTTTTGCCTTAAAAGCCTCTTAAAGTCTGCAGCAAAATAACCCAGAATTACCCTATCTTCAATTACACATACTGTGCTGCTCTGGAAGGATTGGACTTGAATGCAGTGTTTACCAAAATTGCAAAGTCTAAGAGTTGCTGCAACTCTATTAACTGGCTAATCTGAGCTCTAAATGGAACATTAAAAGAGGAATAGAGATCTCTTTCAAATAATAGAAATAATTCTTTTTTTGACAATTTTCTTCTATTTCTGGTAAAGGAGTGAAGGCTGTGCCTTCCCAAAATATGCTGGATTGGTATATTGATTATTTCAAGTTGAAAACAGTGGAAAAATTGTAGTTTCAGAAAAGGCTAGCTGACCGGTCTCTTCCTGCATGCCACAGGCCATAATGTTAGGTCTGGGTAGAGGGCAAATAGGTGGCAAGGCAGACAGAGGAAGTGAGTGGCCAAAGGTGGAGAATGGGAACCACTCAGAATGCAGAAAAGAAACTGCAATACCAGATATTTGTGGCTAGAGACTTTTCCCTAGAGGAAGCATGCACAGTAAGGAGCTCCTAGTGACCTCAACAGACTTGGGGCTCACTACCATCTAATTAGCATTATGGGTTGGACCCCTCAGTAAAGTTTACGGGGAGGATTCTGGGAAGACGCATCTGTAAAAAAAAAAAAAAAAAAAAAAGGAAACTGTTATATAACCCCAACCTGTCAATCACCCAAAGGCGGGCAACAGCAACCAATCCCACCTAGGAGAGGGGAGGGGCAAACTTGTGAACATACAAAAGACAGTGCGTGCTAAGACTTAGGGGTCTTCTCCACTCATAGAGAATGACTGTCTCTTCCTCTGAGATGTACTTTCACTTTGCAATAAACGCTGTGTTGTGTGAGATCGCTTTGTATTTATGATCACTTCGTCATCGGCCTGACTCGGTACCAGCACTCATTCCTGACACTGGGAACCGAGGACCAGCGAACATCAAGAAAGATCTAACAATAAAGTTTCCTCACGGTACCAGGTTGCAAAAATAGCCCTATCATCAGGCACTGGAAAGTAGGAGCTGCAATGGACCTCAATGAATATACTTATTAATTCCTCCCGTATCTCCCAGAAAATTTACTGCCCCCAGCCAGATTTTCTTTGTCTTGTCATTTCTTCTCAAATTTATCACTTTGTCTAAAAGGTCTAAAAGCATCTTACTTTGGCTACTTCAGACTTCACTCTCTTGTGAAGATCCCCATGTAAATGTAAAACTGATACAATTTGTATGCTTTTAGTTTGTTAATCTGCCTGCTGTTAATTTGGTTTCTAGATCCAGCCAAAGAACCCACATATGTGATTAGAAGGTAGGGCTGGAGGTGATCTCTGACTCCCCTACACTGGTGTACAGATTCTATGCACCCTAACTCACCTCCATTTTCTCACCAGTCAGATTTAGCTCCTTTGTGTAAGGTTCAGTTCAATCATCAACTTCTCCTGAGTGTCGTCCTTAATTTCTCCAGAATAAGGGAAAAATCTTCCTTTCAATCTAACACTCTCCATTCCCCTGTTTCTAAATAAATCACTACTTTTTACACTTTATAAAGTGTGTCATCTCATTCTACTAGATTTCAAATTCCTTGACTCAAAGAGATGTCTTATACACATAGGTAAATTTAGATATTCAAGGCACCTGATATTGTGCTTAATGAAGAATAAATTAAGATATGTTTAACTAAAGTAATATAGCAACGATAAAATGTCTATTCATGAGAATCGAGTTCTATTTAAAAGTTCTATTAGTGTAATTTCATTTGATAACAAAATTTGGTTCTCCTAAAGAGATAAAAGTATCTCTTGGAATTTCTAAAAAGTTCTGCCCCAATTTCACAAGTTTATTTTGGAGCACACTAAATGAGTTTGAAGAAAAAGGTGGAGGAAGAAAACAGTGAGAAAAGGAGAGGATAAAAACTAGGAAAAAAAACAAAACATTGGTACAAGGAGGTAACAGAATATGTTTTAATAACTTAGATGATAGACAATTATATTATATAAACTTGGCAATGTGAATGTGTATAAATTCTTTCACACGAATGCTCTGTTCTTAGTTCTTACTGAATTGTACATTCACTCAAGTTCTGAATTAATAAAGCTGTCTCCCTGTTTGGAATATTTGGGAGATTTCACTTGAACAGTGTGATATTTATCTTATTCTTTCACTAGAAAGAAGGGGCATGTTTCAGTTTGGTGATAGAAAAAGGAGAATAATCCTGATTTAGGTAAACTGAGCTGTACACATCTAAGAGAAAGGATGACAGAACTTCATTAAAAGTGTGGCCACAGAGGTGTATCTCTCAGATATTTTTTGGAAAAAACTGTTTTAAGGAGCATAGTTGATTGACAGCCACACTGTCACACTCCTGGATTCACCTGGACAGGAACCTGGAAGCCACACTTCCTCAGACTGTGTCCAGCCAATGACTGAGCATGGTAATGGTGGGCCATATCTGCCTGAATAAACGATTTTTGCTTTGAGGATTCGGCTGGCCTAGCTGAGACATTCCTAGTACTGTGCTGAGGTGTGAGAAGGTAGGAAAAGCTCAAGCCTTCCTTCCCCTTTCGTTTCACTGGTGTCAGACTTGCATCATTTTCTGAAGCCTCTAAATGCCTATTCCTGCTCCCTTTTCCTTTATGATTTACAGGCATTTCCCTCAACAAATTTAACAGATTTCTCACCCTGCCCTGGCTTCTGTTTCTCAAGAGACAAGAGCTGAATGAAAAAGATGTCCTTTCAGATTTATTTATCCCACAAGTAGAGCCTCAGATTTCAGCCACACGAATATATTTGGGATTTTTCCCAGGCCCCATGTTCCAACTTATGATTTACTGAAAGGAGATTTCTTCTTTCTTTTTTGTAGTGTCTAGAGCAGTGGTTTTCAAATACTATTCTGAGGATTATTCTCAAGTATGCTGTATTAAAAAATAAATGCAAGGTCCCACCTCAAGATCATGATATATAAAAAAGTGTAAAATATACACAATAAAAAATCCATAATACTATATATTTTAACTTGCTCCTCTAGGTTCATTTGGTAAATAAGCATGTGTACTGTGTTTCTATTGCTGCATAACAAATTATCAGTAGCTTATAAATTATTAGTAGCTTATAAAAACACATTACCTTACAGTTTCTACGGGTCAGGAGTCCAGGTTCAGCTTAACTGTTTTTCTGCTCAGGATCTCATAAGGCTGCACTCAAGGCATTGGCTGGGCTACATTCTCATGTGGAAGCTCAGGTATGAGAGAATCTAATTCTAGACTCATTCAGATTGTTGGCAGTATTTATTTCCATGCGGCTACTGAGATCCCCAGTATTTTTCTGATTGCCAGCTGGAGGCCACTGTCAGGTTCTTAGAGGCTACTCGCAGTTCCCTAACATGCACCTCTCTTCGCATGTAGGTTGCAACATGGTTGCCTACTGCATCAAGGCCACAGGAGAATCTCACTTTCCAGTTTGCTAAGACTGCACCTTATATAACAAAACGTAGACACAGGAGTGACATCCTATCACTTTTGCCACATATTACATAAAACAAATTAGAAGCAAGTCATGAATCCTATCCACAATCAAGAGGAGGGGATGATTTAAGGACTTGGATCATTGTGAGCCACGTTAGGATGTTTTACTCCACAGGGTTTTGGAACCAGCAGAACTAAGCTAATCTGATTACATTACGTTATTAAGAACTGTGCATCATCCTTCTCTTCAACTTGAAAGGTAAGATGCTATTCAGCCAGACCTAAAGAGGACCAGGAAGCAGCTAAGTGATATTCAGACAACCTGACTGTTCTCTGTCTTCATACCTGGTAAGTGTTTTCTTTATAGCCAAATGAGTAAAAAGAAGAAAAACATATTTCAGACTTCTACATATTTCTGTAGCAGAAGAGGACAGAAATCAAAGGAAAAGTCTTCTTCTGAACTGAATTCACTGCAAAATACATAAGAAAAGTTTAGAAGGCAGTGGAGCTCAACCGTGAATAACTTAGACTCTGAGTATAATGAATTAGGATTTGAACACCTGATTCAGCAATTATTAATTGTGTGACTTTGAATGAATGAATGAATTTCTCTTACTCTTTCTTTCCTACTCTATAATTGATGTAAGAGAACTCACATTAAGCAATGGTTCTGAGGAGTCAATTTGATAATACAAAAAAAGATGTAGCTCATTGTAACAGATTAAATATTGGCTATTATATTTGAAATTAATATTGATTGTGATTGTAGTCATGGTCAAATTTATGTGAGAAGTGACCTTATGAAAAACAAAATGGTGTGGTTTTGATATAAATTCAAACTGCAGGCAAGAAAAAAGTTTATAAAACAAGAGAAACAAGTAATTAGATGATAATCTCAAAAATCATCCAACATTTAAAAGAAAAAATAAAAGGATAAAAATTAAGAAATAACATAAATAAAGTATTTAAAAATAGACAAATCCAGAACATATCTTATTAACTTTAAAAATACAAAACTTATACTTCTTATCCACTACCTAAATATTAGAGACTACTGTCTGAAATGTATTGAGGGAAAGAGGCCATAACTCAAAATTGTCTACTCAACTAACTTGTTGCTCAGAAGAGAGCTAAAGGAAATAAGTCTTCATATATGCAGGTAAGACATATTACTTCGGTATATTTTTCTTGGAAGAATATTTAAACATGATCTAGATCTAGATAAACATAATCTAGATATGTGGTTTCAAATAAATAAACCAAAAAGTGTGAAAAATAAGGGAGGAAGGAACTGGCTTTCATGTCCAATAAGCCAGTTGAAATAATAGGAATATGTCTAAATAACTGCTGAAAATGTCATCACAATAGATAAAATAATAAGATTATACATATAGTTCCCTTTTCTAATTATGGAAATTAGAACCTTAGATTTCTGACCAACTAAAGTGAATTGGTTTGTGAAACAAATATTTTCTTTCATAAAAGGGTATCATGTTTCTTATTTTTCCGGTTAGAAAATTAGGTAAGCACGAGTTGGTATATGCTGAAAAAATCTTTATATAAAATGAAAGGAAGGAAAAAGTATAAGCAGTCATGAAAACACATGGCATTGAATTATCTTCTATGAAAAGACATTTTAAAATTTTTTATTAAAAAATATAATTTGTTTATGGTTTAAAACAACATGACATAATAAGGTTAAAAATAAAAGCATAAACAAATAGATCAAGGAGAAATGAACATGCATAGTCAATATTAATATTAATATAAATATATACAATTTAAAGGCAGAAAACAACCAAAAAGGCATACAATTTTATTTTATAGTAAAGGAACAATCATTAAAAAAATAACCATACTAAACTTCTATATAACTGATAAAATCAGAATACAGAGAAATATACTCAAGGAATTATTTTTTAAAATAATTACATTTGTCATCATGGAAATCTTTTAAAATAGTAAAATGAGAACTTATTTATTTTAGAGTATATTTTCTAATTTAAATTGAAAAGAACATGACTAATTTAAATTAAATGAATTTATATAATTAAAATATTTTCAATTTCTTGAATATTAAAAAGTATTCTCTTATATAAATATTAGATCAGGGTGGAATTTTAATGTACTGTAAGTCAATATTTAAGAATAAAGACAAACAGACTAAAATTAATTGAATTTGAACAAAGATAAATTCATAAACCTAAGTGTTTCCCTTATTTTAAAATGCAGATGAAATAAATTAGCTAAGCTAAATAAACCAAAGGAAAAAGAAAAAAGTAAACTAAATGAATTAATAAGTTGAAAGATGCAGTATTCAAAAAAAATAGAAGATTTTTTTTTAAGGTAAGCAATATTAGAAAATATCTGGAAAACTCAGTCAGGAAAAAGTAGAAATGAGTTTTTGCAAGAAGAAGAAAGGAGCTCTAGCAATATATTGGACTTAGGCAAATATATACTACACAAGAAATGTAATGTTAATTATAATTTATTAAAAAATTAATGACTTTCAAAATATAAATTATTAAAGAAAAAAATATTTTACTTTAAAATAATTAAAAATGACAATGAAAACTTTACCATTGAATGTAGAGAGGATGATCCCTATTAGTTAATAAAATATTTAGGCTAAGATTTAATGTAAGATTAATATAAGATTAATGTGACCTTGCTATTATATTAGATTATAATTGAGAAATAATCTTCAGCTCTTTAAAATGCTGATCAAGAATATAAAATGATATTTACTCTAAATGTAAAATTCAAAAGTTTATCATAGATTTTAAAGACTGAAAATAACAACCAAATGTTCACAGTTGCTATGAATGCATAATAGAACTATGGGCAGTTTTTTTCTTATATTTTTAAGTATTTTCTGAATATTCTTTATAACATTTTGTTAAAGGCATTATTCTAGGTCCAACTCATACAGCATAAAAAACAAAAGGAAAAACAAAATAAAGCTCTATCTTTTGGAGTTCTTATCTCATCAGGGAGATAAATGTGCGCATGCATGTGTGTCTTGAGGTACTGACAAATGTTCTGATAGAAACTAAGTTTGGATACGAAGTGATGTGAAAGTGCCATGATAGATTTTTCTCTGAGGATTTGACATTCAAGTAGAGAATGTGAATAAAGAAAGGAATTGAGCCATATGAATATTTGGTGGGTTCATTTGCCCAAGAGAATATTAAATACATGGTCCCTGAGTGTGTTTCGAGGTTTCAAGAAAGGTTCTGTGGAAATTGAATTGTAAAATTGAGTCTTGCCAAGTTAGAGGATGTTGGTAATACTCAAACTTTTCAATGAAAGTGCAGAGAAATCATGCTTTAATAATAAAGAACATGTCCCAGCAATAAAGCATTTGACATCAGACAAAAGACAAAAACAAAATAGACCCACCCTAATCATGTATAAAATAAATTTTTCACATAAACAGCATAATCTATCTGTAACTTAAATGTCTGTTGGGAGAAAACTTAAACTCAATGTCTTTCTGCACAGAATGCAAAGTCTCTACATTGTATCACTTAGTGTCCAATATACAACAGAAAATTAGTAGCCATGTACAGAAGGAATGTGATCAAATAACATTCAAAACTATACTCCACTTTTGAGGAATCATATGTATAAAACATACTGAAAATTCTGTGAAGTCTACAGGAATAGTGGGAATAAATTTGTTTAACCCACTATTTCCCAACCTTATTTCATGATGGAAAACTTTGTCATGAAAACATAAAGCTCTTAAAATATGAACACACAGAATAAAGCTCTCACTCATTGTAATATACAATAATCCTTCTAGTTGATTAATTTTGTTTCAAGAAAAAATGTAAGCTTGTAGTGTCTTTCCAAAAATATTTAAAAATATATCAATATAGCAGTCTACTCTCTTCTAGAAACATAATATAAAAGTAAGTACCTTCTATTTAGAGTCTCCTATTATAGGCACATCCATACCGGATTATTTCTATCAATAAGCATAAAGATTGTCTGCATATTTTATATTTCAGTTGTCAATCTCTGACCCAATGTTTTTGTATGACAGAAATTTATTTAAACCTTCCCAAATGTTAAACACCATACAGTACTACATTGGAACACATGTATAATCACATTTAAAACAAAATGATGTTTAATTTTTAAATGTGGGTTCATCAATAGAGGTCCTGATTGCTCTATTTTGCATCTTTTTGCTTAATATCATATTGTTTTCTCTTACTCTAGACCTTGGAGAACATTATGTCCTTCAGAAACTTTTTGTTTTTGCTATTGTTTATAAAACTTTTGGGGACCATGTATATGGAATTATGACAATTAATTCTAACTCAAACTACTAAAGTATAAACAAGGACAAATAAGTACTAAAATTAGATATTTACATAAAGGGAAAAAATTGTCAATTAGTTTTTAAAGATAAGAAATGTATTTTGACTAGTTCACATTAAGAAAGGAGGAAATAAGAAGGTTATTATTAACTCAGCAAATTCCAGAGGAGATCAAATAACTTCCTATCTAATTTCAGAGAAGATTAAATATATTTTTCTGATTATATGCATTGAGATTTTTTTCATCTATATATTTTTATGACTGAATAAAATCTTCCTTCTTCCTTATAAAGTGAAAAAAATTATAAACATGTCTACTTGGAGGGAATATCCTAAAATGCTCTCAGTCTTATTTTCATATTAGTATATTCCCAGTCTGTCAGCTTGGACCTAAAAAGGGAGTCTGTATGTCACAATGATCGGCAGACTTACTTAGTATTTTTATTTGAGAAGGATATCCTTTGGTATAGAGATACCATTCTGCAAAAGAAGCCATTCATAAATAATATGGATGGGTGATCATGACTTAGGGAAAACAAATGGTTTGAAAGAGAAGGACTCAAAGAAACAAATGAACATTAACTCATTTTTAGTTCACATCTTAGGAAATACTTGAGAGATAATGTCATTAATTGAAAAAGAAAATAGATTGCTATAACAAGAGTCATTCTAAAATCGACCATCTCTAAAAGTCGCACAACCAGGCATTGTGTTTCCTCTCATGTGACACAATATAAAGTGCACAGTACAAGCTCTGCAGTACAGTTGCCAAAAATAAAATCAAGCCTTTATCTCTAACTTCCAGTTTAGAGGAAACATGGCAGACAGAAAAACAAAGCAAGATATACTATAAGGAGGCAATATGACATAAATCCTGAATGCAGGCCACAGAAGACAAAGATGTAATTTCTTAAACAAGCCAATGACAGAAAAAAGGAGAAGAACAATGAACAAAATAAAAAAATACTTTATTTCAAATTTGTTCAAATCAAATATAAACAGTTATCTGAGGACAATTGGGAGAAATGGAAAATGGACTTGCTATTATAATATGTTAATGTACATTTGTTAATTTTAATGATGAGATAATAGTGTTATTGCTATATTAGAAAATGTACTTAGATTTTTAGGAATAAAATAAAACTATTTAGGGTCAACATACAGTTAAATTACTAAAATGCTTATGAAAATGGAGACATTTCACAATAATAAAAAGGTTCAAAAAGATAAAGCATATACAATGAGATGATGATAGTTAAATCTAGAGAATCAGTATTGAATGTTCATTATTCTGCTCTCTCCACTTTTATGCAACCTGTATCATCAAGCTTAGACAATAGACAATGTACCACTAAAGAAGAAAGAGAGCCAAAAGTTAAATTATGGCACATCAATAATTGTGACTACATCCCTGCCTCGGAGACGTTAAGAGCTGAAAATATACGTGTGCTTAGAATAAATGAAATTTGGTATGTCTGAAATTTTTTATTTAAAAAAGAGAAAAAAAGCAGAAGTGAGTTTTTGGAAGTTAACAAATATGTGTAAGAGGTGCAGGTGGAGTGGGAGTCAGAAAAGTGAATCATCTTGAACCTTTTGAAAGAGACTCCTCCTAGTAAAAGGGGTGATTGTGCCCATTGCTAAAGGAGAAGGCAGGTGAAACCATCAAGTATCCTGGCTTGTGCATTCATCTGGGGAACCGAGAGAGAGGGTGCTATGACTCACAGCTCACTGTGCTGCTTGGGGAGCACTTAGCAATTACTGCCCTGGTAAAGCATAGTCCAGAGTGCCCCAACTCCTACATTCCTCAGGAGGAAAAGCCCCAAGATAAGTAGCAACTTTCTCTGGAAGGATCAAAAAATTTAGTAGGGGAAGAAGTATAACAGGATAACTCAAAACATGAATCTAGTTTTTATCTGTATATTTTCTTCTTTTCTTTCTCTTTTACAACCTGAGGAGCATTCTCTTTTCTTTACTTACTCCAAAGTAAAATCAAACCTTTAAGGAACCAACTTCCCACCCTATATCTAAACAATTAAGTAACAGTGAAAAATCTTGCCTGCAGGAACTATAAATATGTATATATAAAGACCAAGATAAGCCTGGACTTAGAGAAAGGAGAGAGAAGTGGACATTAAGGCCTGGCCTGGGCAAAGAGGACCAAAGGTCGAAAAAAGTCAAAGCTCTTCTTGGGTGTATGCTTTGTCCACACAGACCCAGTACGTGTAGCCAACCTATCATTTGACAGTTCAAGACACTTGTCAGAAGGAAGGCAGTATGTGTTCCTAAATCGTTGGTAGGGACAGGTGATTTGTCTGAAACAGAATATGAATTTGGCTATGACTTCTTTCCAGGAAGTCATGAGGGCTAGAGAAAAGCTAGCTGTATGTTTTGGTAACAGAGTCAGGAGAGAGTGATTGGGTTGGGATTGATCTGCACACTCAGAGGTTGCTGGACAAGGGATGCAGAATTACAGGCTGTCCAAAGTCCTGTCCGATGGGGTTGTCTGGGAAGTCTAGGAGATCGGAGCAGAAAGCCAATGGAATTATTCCCCTTGATGTTCCCAGTTGCAGGAGGAACTTCTCAAACTACCACTGGGAAGAAAAAAGTATCAAGTAATTAAAAGCAAAAGAGCTCATCAAGAAACCCATGAAAAGCTATTAAAATGTCCCGGTAGAGAACGAATCATCTCTAAATATCTGGCATGCCCAGAAAACTCAAAACAGGCATACTATAGCACAAGTTCAAGTAAGAACTCACTGCTCTGCCTGTTCCCCATTTCAACCCTTATGGGAAAGCTAAACAATAGGCAATGAGTAGGGAAGTTGATAAGTATGGAGAAAAAAAGAGAAGCCACCTGATTTTCCACTGTAATCAACAGAGGCTTAAATTTAAAAGGGGAGAAGATTTAACACAAGTGAGGATCTTTGTGGTTTAAGGTGACTGCAAAATTGTCTATTATCTAAAATTAGGGACAAAATTCACGACTTTGCTGTAGTTTTTATCCAGGGATAGGAGAACATTATCCCTACTGGATGAAGTTTTAAGTGGAAAAAGAAGACAAAAAGAAAATTTCAGGAATCATGCTTTTCATATTGTTATATATGATTACTGCTGTTTCTTAATCTGCAAGACGTTCCAAATCTGCTCTTCTCAGGAGTGGGGCTAAATGGATACAGGACAGCTTAGCCCAATCCAACAGTGAGATGACTACTTGAATTCCTCCTAGTCGAGTTTATATTCTCAGGTTACATTTTCTGGGCCACCAAAGTCAGCTGGGATTCTGCTGGAGCTAAAAATAAGATTTCTCAATTTACTCCCCTTCCCAGGTTGAGGGTTCTGGGAACACAATTTTGCCTGATAAACCTGCCATGGGGCTGCAGAATTTATTCCCTGAATGGAGTAGTTGTGGGGTTAATGCCCTGTTAATCTTGTGTGTCTCATTAGCTCCGAGGACCTGAAAAGTGAAGCACATCAGGGACTAAGCCCTGAACTAACACAATCTCTGAGATTCTGAAGCTAGTGAGAGGCTGCCTGAATGTAGTTGCCACAGGGAACTTCAAATTTCCCCAGACATCGAGAGCCTTTACATGAGTCTGAGCAGGATAAAGGATTCGAAAGAACTGCTGTCTCTTTGGACATTTAATTTAGTAAGAAAAAAAAATTATTTTAGGACTTGAGTTATTTTAGATTTTGGTGTCTTTTGTCTTTAACCTCCAGAGAAATTTAATCTTCAGGATATTATTTTCCCTAGAAGTTTGATATGATATTAAAATTTGGAGCATCTTTGCATAGTTGGTTTTTATTGTTGGAATGTATGCATGGATTAAAAATATAATTGATAATTTAAAAATCAATGAATTTTTTTTCTACCTATAGTTGATGAAAGAGGGAAAGACTCTGAGTGTTAAAGATTGAATTATCTGTATTAGACAGGTTGTTAAAAGATGGGGAGTACACATGAATTTTTAATTTTAACTCATCACAATCAGTTTTGCCTGGAGAGTGAGGAAGACATGGAGACATCAGAACTAGAAATAGGGAAACCAGTTCAGAGGCTATTGCATAGTCCCTGTGAGAGATGGTGGAAATAAGAACTGGAGTGAATGGCAATGGATGGCAGGGAAGGAGAAAAGAGGGTGGGAGGGAGGGAGACGGAGAGAGAAAGAGAGAGAGAAAGATTCAGGATTCAGTATAGTGATTTTGTAAGTGGAAGATAAAAATAGTGAAAACCAGAATGATATCCATATCCATCTTGCAAATTTGGACAGATATGATGCTATATACTAAAACATAGACGATTAGGGAGATATGGACATGGATTTTGGTGGAGAAAGAGACAATTAGATCATTTTGTGATTTATTGAATTTGAGGTGTCTAAAGTATCTGTGACACATGCATGAAACTGTCTTACATGTTTTTCAGTATAGAGGATAGGTTCTCAAGAGAGATTTATCTTGAGCATGCAAATCTGGAATTTTAAATAATTGAAACCATGACAATAGTCTAGTATGACTCAGTCTCAAAGTATGGAGTAATAAGAGGAAGGGAGTCTCAGATGGAATTTGGTGAGACAAATGTTTAATGTAAGGGCAAAGGAAAATTGTTAAAGGGAATGGGAGGAATGACCAGATAGAAATATATTTTCTTCTTGGCTTGATAAAACTTTACCCCAGATTTCTCTCCATGATGCTGCTGGGAAGTCTTGGAGTAGTTCACTAACATCAAGAAAGGATTTCTTCAGTTCTTTCATTAAGAATACGCCTCAAGTTAAAATGTAACTGCTGTGTATTTTACTTGACCTGTTCTCTGATTAATTTATCTTACACCTTCTTCCACCCACACCATTTATGGAGTATCCTCCTAGAGAGCAGTGACTGGGTCTTCATCATTATCACTAGACCTTCCCGATACTGTATTTTTTAGTTTATACAGTCTTACTGCTTAACCTGCCATTCCCAAACACATGTGAGGTACTCAGAACAGAAATTCAAGTTATATTACAACAAATGTTTATTTAATATTGTAACAGGAAGCACTCTGCTAAAGCTACTGTGGAGGCAGAGATGACTTCCCAGTCTGCTTTAGGGGTACACAGTCCTACTGGAGACTAAGACATGTGTGTCATTGGTTATTGGAAAATCAAAATTGGAACAGCGCCCTGTAATAGAAAGGATGCTTGCCCCCATTTTATATATGAGAAAAGAGGATTCAGATTCAACACCTATCATGCCACTGGCACTATTAAGGCTTTCTATATACTGTTACAAATAATGTTCACAACAATTTTGAGAGAAACGATATTATCATCTCCAGTTTATATAGACAAAAGAATTTGAAATGAGAAAAGGGGAAAGGGCTCATTCAATATCCCACAGCTAGTTAAGAAAGAAAATGCCATGAAACCATTTTGGCTGGCCCCGACTATGCTATATCCTTTCTATTTACACAAAGATGCAAAGGCTTTACCTTTTCTTATTCTCTGAAATACTCCAACACTTCTGAATAATTAAATCATATTAATTTAATTTAATTTATTTGTTTAAATTTGTGTAATTTTCTGAAATTGAAACAAGAACTCTACTTAAGGATATTTTGTGAACCATGAACCTTTTCTATTCTACTCTCTTTGGATTAACTTTGTATAATTAGTGAGTGGGAGAAATTACTGTAAATAGGCTCTCTGTTTCCTTGTCACAGATAAAGTTATGCATCTAGATTGTTTAAAAAGTAGTTGAATTCTTCTGTACTATAATGAGTGGGTGAAGAGTGGACTGGAAAAGAGGCATCAGGACTTAAATCTTACAAGGACCAAAATTTATAAAAGCAAATCCCAGTGAGCCTTGGATTAATATTCCATAGCAGTATATATTTTGTATCATGTTTTTCTCACACACACATAAACACAACTAAAATTAAGTTCAGGAAACATGAATCCAGAATACCTTGGAAGTCTTAGATGATCCTTGAAGAAATATAATAAAAATTACACTGGATATATGTTCATTGAACTGTTATGTGAATATAAAATAAACCTTTAATGCATTAAAAAAATTATACTGAATATAATATCCTTATCTTACAGATAATATAGTTTTATTGATAATATAGTTTTAAAACCCTAAAAATGTAACACAATGGAATATTCACAAATCTCTAAACTCACTGAACTTTGGTGAAGTGGGTATTGCCCAAGCTAATTTAACCAGGTAGGACAGTGTTTGTTTTGTTTTGTCTTGTATATTTGTTTGTTTGCTTTTTAAACAATGAAGGACAATGCTGTATTATAACATATATCTCCCTTGCTTTTTATTTTCTTAACTATAGCACAGTGGATTTAGAAAGACATGAAAAATATTTCCTAGTAGATGCCTAAAATTCAAATTGAAAATTACCTGTAAGACTCATGGGTTCCAATTGTGCTTACATTTAGGATATAGAAAACTGCAAGAGATACCTCTTCTGTCCTAACCATAAGAAAAAGCCAAATAATCTAAAAATCTATAATTTTCTTGAATCTCTCAGAGAGTTAGGTCACAAGTCAATCAAGTGAATTGAATTCTAAAAAGTCGAAAGAACCCTTGAGAAGAGGAGGGACCACAAGCACTTTCACCTTTCACAGTAGTGGCAGGAAAATGAGCCAGAAGAGAAGCGTGTTAGAGGCAGTTCACTAAATTTTAGAGAACTCATAAAGACTGGGTGTGGGAGTCCCCAAAACAAAGCTCTTTTCCATAAACCTCTGTTGGGCACTCAGACGAAGTATCTGAGGCACTACAGAGTCTGTGGAAAGCCCTGTCCATGGCATACACACACACGGGGGATGATTGGCTGCTGCTGGAGAACGGGAGAAAAACAACACTTGCATATTACGTAAATAAACAAACAAAAAGTTTAAAACGTAGGGGAGAGGTATCCAGCACTCTTTGCTCAAGAATGAGGCAAAAATCTACTGCTTCTTGTGGAAGGGTAAAGAGAAGATCTATTGAGGAATTTTCCCATCCACATCCACACTAGGCAAAGATCCACTGCCTTTGAGGGGATTTGTGGAAGCAAAACTTTCCCACTCTAAAGGACAGAAAAACAGTTGGTACTAGATAATGCATGGTAATACATGATAATGCATGATAACACAAGGTAGAGAGCTGTCACTAGTGACGGAAGAAAAGGAAACTCTCCAGCTCAAGGCCTACCACAGATACTAGGCAGAGTTTGGCTGCCAGGGGTAAGAGGGATGGGTACACTGATGTCCTATCCCCAAAGCTCAGGTGCTAAGGTACACAGGTTCTGCTTAAGAGTGAGGTTAGACCAGGATAAATGAGAACATCCACTGTTCCTACCATAAGTCGAGTCAAGTCAAATCATAACAACAGTATAACACTCTACGTATCATTCTACATAAATGACCCAAATGCTCCACTTAGAAAACAGAGGTTGCCAGATCAGTCAAAAAGCAAGATTCACTTCTATACTGTCTACAAGAGAAGTATATTACTTTAAATATAAATTCATTAATAAGTTAGAAAATAAAAGGTTGAAAAATATATATAACATAGCTACTAATACAAAAAAGGCTGAAATGACTATTAATATCAGAAAAAATAAGACTATTATGACAAAGGGGTCAATTTATCAAGAAGACATAGTAATTCATTTGCATTTTCCAATTATGTAGCTTTTCAAAGAACATAAAAACAAACATTGGTATAAATAACAAATAGAAAAATCTACAATTACAACTGGAGTCTTCAACACTCCTCTCTCAGTACTTGATAGAAAAATTAGACAGAAAATCTATAAGACTATCAATGACCTGAAAATACTATCAAGAAATTAACCTAATTGACATTTACAGGACACTCTGTATCTGCAAGTGCACATGGTATTCTCACAAAGATAGATGACATTCTGTATCATAAAAACAAAGCACAACAAATTTAAAATAATTAAAACAATGCAAACAAACTGTCTCCTTTCACCACAATGTAGTTAAACTAGACATCACTTATATAGAAAGACATCTGGAAAATATCCAAATATTTGGAAACACACAAAAAACCCCAACTCTACACAAATTTTTCTTGAAAGTAGAAGAAAAAGAAATATTACCATTATTTCAAAACCAGCCAGAGACATTAAAGAAAAGTAAATTACAGATGAATATCCCTTATAAACATGAAAAAATAAACTATATTAAGATAGTAAGTCAAATGCAGGCATATACAGAAAGGATGATCCATCATGAACCATTTTGTTATCCAAGAAGTCAGTTTAATATAACATTAAAAAAATCAATGCAATTCATCATATTAACAAACCAAAAAAAAAAAAAATGATCATCTCAAGAAATGCAGAAAAAAACCTTTGTTAATATCCATTAATTCCTGAAAAAAAATCTCTGTAAGCTGGAAATGGAAGGGAACTTATTTTATGACAAAGCATATCTATGAAAAGTCTGTAACTAATAGTATACTCAATGGTGTAAAGCTGAATACTTTCTTCCTAAGATAGAACAAAATTCAATACTGCATCATCTCATCACTCCTATTATTTGGCATCACACTAAAAATGCAATAAGGCAAAAACAAAACAAAACAAAATATATACACACACAAATATAAAATGGGAAGGGAAAACCAAAACTGTATTTATTCACATATGATATGATTGTCTACCCTTTCAGGGATCTACAAAAGAAGCTATAATACTAGATTTAATGAATGTGTTTAGTAGTTAACAGAATACAAAGTCAATATACTACATCCAGTTTTTTTTCTCATTACTAATATAGTAATTAAAATTAGAAGATTAAATTTGAAAATATAATTTACAATAGCATCAAAACCATAAATACTTAAGAATAAATATAAGAAAATATATGAAAGATTTGTGTGCTGAAAACCACAAAGCGTTGATGAGAGAACTGTTAAAAAGACATGATCTTACTGTGATAAGAGTGTGATTGTACTGTAAAAATAGGTATCAATGAACAGAATAGAATGTAAAAATAGAACCATGCAGATGTAGTTAATTGATTTTTGACAGAGGTATAAAAAATTCAAAGAAAAAAGGATAACTTTCCAATAAAAGGTATTGGGAGAATTTGACATCATAGCCAACATAATAAAATACTGTCGAATAATTTTTCTCACCATATTAAAAAAAAACTTGAGATAGGTTATACACCTAAATATAAGAGCTACAGTAAAAAACTCCTGGATGAAAACAGAGTAGAAAATATTTGTGATACAGTGTTAAGAAAAATTTCTTAGGACATAAAAAGCATGGACCACAGAAGAAGAGATAAATGAACTGGTCTTCATCAAAAATATAATTGTATGCTTTTAAAAAGACACTTAGAAATGTAAAGAGAAGCTGTACACTGGAGGAGAATAATTGCAAGACATGCACCTAGTAAAGAACTTGTAGACATAATTCAAAAAGGACTTTTACGCTTCAATGATAACATTATAAACCATACAATAAACAAATGAATGATAGATTAAGATTTGAACAAACACTTTAACAAAGATAGATATGGATGACAAGCACATTTGAAGAGATTCTCAACATAATTCTTCATCAGAGAAAAGTAAATTAAATTTAAACGGTAATGAGATACCTAATACAATGGCTAAACTGAAAAAGAAAAGATAGTGTAAAGTGCTGACAGAGGTATACAGCAATTTGGCTTTTCATACATGGGTGATGAGAATGCAACACATTTGGAAAACAGTTTGGCAGTTTTTTTATAAAGTTGAATCCTAGGATGTAGCAATCCTGTTCCTTAATATGTATGTACCCAGGAGATATGAAAGCATATGTTCACACAAATGACTATACAGAATGCTTCTAGCAGTTTTATTCATAATAGCCAAATTCTGCAAAAACCAAACCAAACAAAACCCAAAAGCTCATCAACTGTTGAATGGATAAAGAAATTCTGATACAATCTTACAACTGAATACTACTTACCATTGAAGAGGACTGAATTACTGATATATGCAACCTATTAATTAATGTAAAAATAATTATGCTAAATGAAAGAAACTAGACACAAGGCCACATAATATGCAATTCCATTTATATGGCATTCTGAAGAAGGTAAAACCATAGGTATAGAAATAAGATCAGAGCTTGGCTAGGGGCAAGGTGAGGGATAGAGTATTGATTAAAAAGTACAATAATGCAACTCCACAGTGATGTAAATATTCTATATTTTGATAGTGGTGGTGGTTACATGACTGTATACTCTTGTCAAAACTCTTTGAAGTGAATACCTACCTAAAAAGAATGAATGTTAATGTATTTAAGTTATACTTCAATATATGTGACCTATAAAAAAAAGAAGCATGGATTCAGGCTGTTTTTTATCTAGCTGTCTGACCCCGGGAAATCTATTTCTTAAAAAATGTCTGTGAATCTTAGATTCCTCGCAAGTAAAACAATAGTTATAAGTTGCTAAGCAAGCATAAATGTCGCTTCTGATAATGACAATTACATTAAGTCTTACTCAGTGACTTAGCTGGATTAGTTAAATGCACTTTATTGCTTTTTAACTTATCGAGTAAAGGTTTTCATTCAAAATTTCCATAGTTCTTGTACTTCAGAGACAATATATAAAGAAAATATCTTGAGTGTACATTCAGAATTGTTCAATTCCTGGGAACATTAAAATTTGAAAAGCTGATAGCTTGAGTCCAGATCCAAAAATAAACTGGCTTTTCTATAAAGATGTATTGTCAAAGAGATTGAATCACATTATTATCATGAGGAGAAAGTGCCCAGGGCTTAGCTAAATCCATGCATTTATAGTTTTGGGATGCTCCACAAAAATATAGTAAAAGAATAATCATAGATAAAGAAAATACACAAATCAGTCTTACTCTGATTACTAACAGCAATAAATTCTATTGACATATGAAATTATATTTCAGGTCACATAAATGACCTGATTGAAAAAATTGATCATTGTCTAAAATACAAAAAGTAACAAAAACTTTTAATAGAATGCAGATTGATATCTGAGCAATAGCATATTTCTGAGAGTAAATTCATATTTTATAGTTACATATGAATTGAGACATAGCATTTTCTGTGAGGGGCAATATTTTAGCTTCCAATAGAAGGTATTTTTTAATGTAAAAAAGACCCCTATTTTAAAATCCATTTTTCAGCTAAAACAACTCTTTATGGTCAAGGATTATATATTTCTTCCCTGTCTCTTAGACTCATAGCACAGAGTCTGAGAATGTATATACTACATATATAATGTGTACAGTATATAGTTAAATTATATTCTTTTTTAAATAATGAAGGAAAATATGGACATTTTAATAATTTTTATTTACTAACTTCACATTCATCTATCTTAGGTATAAAGCAGCACTTATGTTTAGGGGCACGTGACAGCAATAACCTACATTTGTAGATAAAATTAAAACTTCATTTTCAATATACTAGAGCTTCAGACAGGACTGTGACAATTTTCATGAAGGTAATAATTTCTGAATATTAACTATCTGCTAAATTGCTTAAAAAATATGAAACTTTGCTTGACTTTGAATTGCTCCTGTGGTAATTGTCTTGATTTCTGGAAATACTAAGCCTCTTTCCACCTGACTGATGATACCAATTTCTAATTCATGCATTAAATTTGGAGTGAAGCAGATAATTGAGCACAGTCATTCACCTCATCTCCCAAGATGTCAGATGTAGCTTTGATTTTATTAGCTAAATATTTCTCAAATCTGTTTCCTTCTCTCAGCTCCTATCACCATTCTCATTCTCTTTCACTTGCTCATTGAAAACGTTCTGAAGGCTTCTGATCTTGTTCATCTCAAGCCAATTTCCATACTCCTTCCAGAATTATCAGTCTGCAATCCGAAATTTACCACTTGACGCTACCACTGATTGTAAATCCGTGCCTTCGAATTCCACGTAAGTTCAGGAAACGGTTGTAGTATACCTTGTAGACTCCTTCTGAGCTGGCCTTGCTTATCTTAGGTTTATTCCTAGCTGCGCTCTGCCTTGAGTAATACACTACAACAGGTGATTGTATGTACACTTCTTTGCACAAACTTTATTGTTTCTTGCATCTTTGCCACTGCTCATACTATTCTTCTTCCTGGAACCTCTTTCTTCTCAATCCATAATCTAACTCTGACTTATTATTTAACTTTTCAAGAATTATCTTTTCAAAAATTCTCTTGCCATCCATGACCTCTAAATTTGCATAAGCTATTTGAACTCTATACTTCTATTATATTCTGTGTCTGTCTTTATCATTACACCACCCACATTGTAGTACAATCATCTTTTCGTTGTTTCTCTCATCCTCTTTATATTGGTGAAACCTCAAGGTTAGACACTTTATCTTACTTCCCTTACTATTCACAGATCCTAGAATACTATTTGGCACATAACAGGTACTCAATAAATTCTTGTTGGATGAAGAAATAAATGAAGCAAGATTTAAAGTGCCAGTTAACCACTTGGGAAATTAGTTTGCTTCACATTTTACTTTGTGAATTTCTCTTAGCTAGAACACATAAAAAGAGTGACATTTAGGTATCTGAACAATACAATAGAATGTGCTTATTTCTAATTCCTAGAATAGCCTCCTGTGACAACATAACATAGCAATTATATTTAAGTACATATAATAAAATAGAATGACAGCAATAATCTATATTTGTATAAGAAATTCAATTTTTTTCCTAATATACTAGAACATCAATAAGAATTTTTTAATGTTTACTTTGGATAAAAGTACTTGTTAATTGACTTAAATTAATTATCTGCTTAATTTTCTAAAAGATATGAAACTTTCCTTGACTTTAAATCAATTGCTATTGTGATGTATTGTCTTGATTTCTGAAAGTGTTTTTTCTTTTCCTTTTTTTTCTGTAAGGCAAAGAAAACAAACATATAAAAAATTGTGGAGAAAACTAAAATTAAACGTGACCCTAATTGAGAAGTTTTGTGCCACTCCCCCAAAATTGTGCTATTCAAGGTCAAATTATTTATAAAGAAGAAAACTGTTGCAAGCAAGTTTTAAAGGTACAAATTAGTTATAACATGTGCTGTGTCAATTACATCTAAAAATATTCCAAGCATTTTTTTTTTAGCACTTAAACATCTGTTGGTATATGCAAAGATTCTCTTGGATTTCACAATAAATTAAATGATGTTTTCCTTGAAAAGAGTCTAGAATATGACAATAGACAACTATTAAGATAATTGCCTAAAAATGTTAATATCAATCAACAAATCGCTTTGGTACGGATCAATGTTTTAGAATTTGTGAGTTTTTTTCCTCTTGTCATCAATATGCATTCTTAAATGGCCTGTAAATGAAAAATAGATACTATCAATAAAAAATTATTTGTGGTCTAACCTGAATATCAACAATCCACAGACTGACCAAAATTATTTGTAGTGTTAATACCAGTGCACTAGATTCTTTCAAATGGTTATATGATATTAATGTAAGTATAGATATATCCTGTGTTCTTAATCAGTATTCATTGAATAGTAGCTTACTAAGAGACCATTTATAATATCAAAGCAATAAATTATGTTACAGTCAATCATTACAACATATAATTTATTTATTATTCAAACAGCTCCTGACTATCTACTGTTGTCAGGCACTATGCTAAGCAATAAAGGAAGAGATACGATTTGAATGGGATCCCTGCCTAAAGAAACTCAGAGTTTTGCAGACCAATAGATAGTAGAAAGAAAATTGGAGGAAAAGAACATAATCTTTACTCAGCCAATACAACATAAACATTCAGAGAAATTAAAATAATAAAGGTAACTGTATAATAATGGATGAAGAAAAAAGCACAAAAATCTATACCACCATTTATTTTTATTTTTTTTATTATTTTTTTAATTTTTTTTGAAACAGAGTCTCGCTCTGTTGCCTGGGCTAGAGTGTCATGGCATCAGCCTAGCTCACAGCAAACTCAAACTCCTGGGTTTAAGCAATCCTTCTGCCTCAGCCTCCCAAGTAGCTGGGACTACAGGCATGTGCCACCATGCCCAGCTAATTTTTTCTATATATTTTTAGTTGTCCAGCTAATTTCTTTCTGTTTTTAGTAGAGACAGGGGTCTTTCTCTTGCTGAGGCTGGTCCCAAACTCCAGACCTCAAGCGATCCTCCCGCTTCGTCCTTCCAGAGTGCTAGGATTACAGGTGTGAGCCATCACGCCTGGCCTATTTTTAAAAGGTAAAAAATATTTCGAAAGTTGGTCATTAATCAAATATGTAATCAGATTGATCAATGATACAGTGTATCAGTTTGTAGAGAGTAACCTTATTTGTGAGGCAGGATACTTAAGTGTCAGTGGAATGGGCACACCCGTGTGGTGCTATTTAAGAAGCTCTTAAAAAGGCCTATTCTCCTGCTGGTATGCCCAAGACCCTGAAGGTCAGCCTTAAAAATACATTCCCCTAGGAAAAACATTGTTAATTTAACCAGCTGTTGCAGGTGGAAGGACAGGAGGAGCATTATAAATTTGTCTTCCAGTTTTGTTTTGTTTTTTGAGATGTATACTTTCTTTTCCCCTTAATGTAGATTACAGAGAGGGACCCTAATCCCTAAAAGCATAGTTTATTAATGGTAAAAGGAGGAATAGACTCCCAGTTTTGTGTGTACTGGCTATTTTACCTCAGGGGGAAGTCACGGTATCTTCATACTATTCGTCAAGTTTCAATCTGAACAAATTGTTGCCTTCGACCACCTATTGAAGCTCTGGTAAGAATTTTTAAGCTCTTACTGCCTGAGCTGGCATCATGCATTTGACTTAGGGAAATTGTGTAAGTTTTTTTCTTTTCTTGTATCTATTTGGAAATTTTTAAGAAAATTTGGAAAAGCTGAATTGTTGTTTACTAGAGAGAAATGATTTTGAACTGGAGATAATTGATTTGATTTGGCACACTAACAGTTTTATTTGCTATTCAGATTGTTCATACCCTTGTGATTTTTTGTCTGCAATTGATAGAGGGGTTAAAATTTCTAATTGATTGTTATGTCTATGTCAACTTTTATTTCTGGTCCATTTATGAAGCTAATTTTTAAGTACATGAAATTTAAAATTATTGTATTTTCCTGGTGGATTTAATCCTCTATTATTATGAAACATCTTTATGTATCTCTGGTAATGCTTCTTTGTTAAAGGCTATGTTGTATTATGTTATTATAGCTATTTCAGCTTTTTTGAGACTAGTTTTTCCAGAGTATATCTTTTCACAATCAAATTGTCAAATTTTTTGTTTCCTTTTGTAAGAAACATATAGTGGATACTTTTTAAATTAATCTGACAATCTTTTTCTTTTAATTATGTGTTCTATTTATTAATACATTTAATGCAGTTACTAATCTATTTTAGTTTCTACCTACCATCTTACTATTTTTTTACCCCACTTATTTTCTGTCTTGCCATCTATTGGAATAATCAAGTATTTTTAGTTATTCCATTTCAGCTTGATTAGATTGTTAGTTATACATTTTTTTACTGTACTTTTAGTGATTACTCAAAAGATAACAATATCATCCTTGATTTATCGAAATCTAACACAAATTAGTATTGGTTTACAGTACACTTGCAAACAATGCTAGGACCTTAACACTTCACAGCTATTTAAACATACTTATCTGATAACTTCTACAGATCATCTATCTATCTGTTTCTATTATCCATTTTATTTCTTTTGGTCCATTTCCTTGATATGCCTGGTGACTTTTTACTGAATTCCAGACAAGATATACAAAAATTGTAGAGACAGTCTCCAAAGTAGATTTCCCTTATCCTCTGGAAGACGGATAGAGCAGGATCATCTCTCCTTCATTCTATCAGACATAAGGTTCATTTTCAGGTTTTATGATTCTGAAGACTTTGGGTTTATCCATTACTTTTACTATATAGTCTCCCAGGAATTGGGAGGGAACATAGATGGGATATTTACCAGGATCCTCAACTTTAGTAGGGCCAGAATTCTAGCTTTTGTCTTCTTGACATTGTAAGGTTTCCAGAAGCTCTTCTGAGTTCTCTGTCTCTCTATGGCTTTACCTCCTATTGTCTGGTACAGTTTAAGAATTGACAAAAGCCTCAAAGAAAATATAGCCCAAAATGTTCACTTCTATACGCTTCCTTTCTCTCCAAAGTCTTGGTTTCCCAAGTTCTAGCTGCCAACATTAATTTCTATCTCTTTTGTCTAATAAAAGTCACAGAAGAAGTCTCCACTGTTTCACCTGTCTTGCTTAAGTTTCCTTTTCCTCAGCTTTTCAGACTGTCACTATTTACCGTTTAAGACAACCAGTGACAAAGAGACATTGGGCTCACATAAGTGAAATTGTCTTCTTATAGAATTCATGAATCTTCAAGTCCTAGATGTCTCTGAAACTCTCCAATCTGTTCATATGGTTGTTGCTGATGTTGTTTTTCTAGTTTTTCTAAGTGTGAGTGTTCTGCTGCAACCTACACTCTTACAGCTAGAAGCAGATGCTCAAAAATTATATAGTTCACTTTTCATTGATTCACAAGTTGGAAATTTCAATTAAGTGGATATTTTTGTAAATCACAAAAGTTTAAATATTTTGCTGTTTTGGTTAACGTTTTATTATGATTTCTAATATTATTTTAGTGTGTTCAGGGAATGTGACAATTACAAATTCTTCTTAGGGAATTAACAAATCATAAAGAAAGGAACCGCTTCTATCTTCATAAAAAGAAAGGAAATAAAGTTTGGTATTGGTAGCAAAAGTAAATTTCAGGCATAGTGAGAAATAAGTGAGTTTCCACTGGATAGCTTCTATTTCTGTGGAAAGTGAAAAGCAAGAATATTATCTGAGAATCACTGAAGCTATGGCAGTATATTCTATTTCTCTGCAACAGATTACCCGCAAGCAGTTTAAAACCACAATCATTCATTATCTCAACATTTCTGTGAGTCAGCAGTCTGGTCATGGCTTAGCTGGGCCCTCTACTTAAAACCTCACAAGAATAAAGTTAAAGTATCAGTCAGGCTGCGATCTCATGTGGAGACCTCCCTGGGATGACTGCATCTAAGCTCATTCAAGTGGCTAGCTGAATTAATTTCATTATTCCTGTAGAACTTATCAATACTTGCATCTTCTTCAAGGCAACCAAGAAAATCTCTCTGATCTTTAGATTCTCTTTTAATAGGCTTACCTCATTAGGTCAGGCTCACTCGGGGTAATCACCCTCTTTCATTAACCACAAGTCAACTGATTAAGGGCTCTAATTATATTTGAAAAAAACCTTCATCTTGACCATATCCTATTGATTAGAAAAAAGTTACAGATCCTATTCACACTCAAAAGAATATGATTATAAAACTGTATATGTTAGTGTTAGCTATCTTAGTGTTCTGGCTATCTTGTGCAGTTTTAAGACTGACAGGTTTAAAATCAGTCATTCTAAAGAATGTTAGGTAAAATTAATTATTTAGTATGATTTGGGGGCAATGTTATAACTTCCTCTAAGGAAAAATACCAAGCATTTATAATAGCATTGAAATAGGTTTTTTAGAAATGATACAAACTCTTCCATCAGGAGGTTGGAACTACGTCCCTTCACTTGAATCTGGACAAAGTTATGACTCACTTGTAACGAACAGAATTTAGCAGATTATACTATGTAACTTCCAAGGGTAGATCAGAGTGTATGATGTAGATTCTGCTTTACTGTCTCTAGAAAAATTCACTTTTGGAATCCTGATCCACTATGTAAGACATCCAACTTCTTGCAGAGCTCTGTGCTGCAAGGAAACCCAAACTACCTGCAGAGACCATGTGTAGGTGCTCTGGATGACAACCCCAGCTGAAGTCCTTGTCAGTAGCCAGTATCGATCACCAGACATATGAGTGAAGGTGTCTTCAGATGATTCCAGTGCCCAGCAACTAAATCACTAAGCTGTCAAGTCTTTCCTGCTTTGGCTCTATGTATTAAGAAACAGAGACAAATCATCTCTGCTGTGCTCTGTCTAAATTCCTGACCTATGAATTTATGAACATAATAAAATAGTGGTATTAAGCTGCTAAACTGGCATAATCTTATATACAGCAATAGTAATTAAAATAGGCATCAGTCTGAAGACAGATAATTTTCTTCACACTGTCCAGGAGTCTTTAATCAGTACTGAAATACCCAACATGGAGACTTATCACATGTTTTGGGAAAAAGCAAGGAAGCAGATATGGGGGGAAATCATAAATTTTTGGATGTTTTGCATTTTTTTTACGATTTAAATTTCTATTGACTTTTAGTTGTATATGGTGGAGTATGAGAGGAAGCATAAGTATTTCAACTTTAGTGCCTCTAAAGGTCTTAGTCCAATTTAGAGTATAGAGATAAGATGATGATATATGGATACATCTGGAGTAAATGTATTGTACCTAAAGGCAATGGACGAAGATGGAGTTGAGGGTGTAAAGTGATTGACATTGTAAACTAGGCTTAACAATTATCCACTGACTTGGCCAAATGTGGCAGTTACTAGGTGGTGGTAATGAGGATGGGTAGAAGACAGAAGACTTGGAGATCAGGTGCCTCAAAGGAACAGTGTTTTAAAATGAGGAAAATAGCCATGGCCTAGAAATAACTTTGCACTGGCAGGAAAATGCAGATAACACCTTCTTGCCCAGGTTTTCATGGGGTGTGAAAGAAATTAGCAGCATCTGTCTGTTTCAGTTAAATGTAGTGGACATAGAGTTCTCAGAAGAGAACAAATTTTCAGTAAAGGGCAAGAAGTATCAGAGGTGATTCTACAAACAGGGGTCCAGAGGATACAGAAGTTTGAAAGATAAGAGAGTAGTGAGAGTTTGAGTCAAAAAAGAAGAAGCTTGAATATTATGGTGATAACAGTATGTCACTGAAGAAAAACCAGTTATATCATGGTGGGTTCAATAGAGTAGACAGTGCAAACTAATCAATATTAGCAAATCGCTGGTAAATAGTGATGGCTGAGAATTCTCAGGAAAAGTCATTCATGATCTGGATTGCTGGCGGTTGCAAGAAGTTCTAGAAAAAGTATGGAGACACCACAAGGTAAAGGTAGTGTCAGGGCTCTGACTGCATGTTGGAAGAACATCTGCCTTAGTTGAAAGGTGAGTTCTTAGGCTTCTTGAGTAAATCTGCATTTCTAATTATATTTTTATTAATATAAGGTGGCTATCTTTGTCTTGAGAGCTTTTACTTGGACTTTTTCTTTCTATTACTGGCATCTTTACCCTTTACATGCACTGATAGCTTTGAAATAATAATGCCTGATTTTTACATTTCATATTAATAAAACTTTAATTTGGGCATGCTTGATATAAACAATAATTTTAATCCAACTAGAGAGTCTTCTTTTAAGACTAATTTCATTTTCATTCACCTTTTGAAATAAAATATTTTACTTTCACTTATGCTATCTTGCTCTTTCTCCCATTTGTTTATATATTCTTACTATTTTCTTAGGGTTTTTTTCCGCTTGTCCTTATTTCTCTGATGCCTTGGAAAGTACACATCCTGCTTTATATCTACCTAAAGTTTGATTTAAAAGTCTCTAAAATATTATCTAAATAATCTTCTTATAAAATAAAATGAGTTACTATACGAAAAACACATGGAACAATGACTAAAAAAATAAATAATGTTACATAAGGATATTTTGTTGTTTTTTTTTTTTTTGAGACAGAATCTCACTCTGTTGCCTGGGCTAGAGTGCCATGGCATCAGCCTAGCTCACAGCAACCTCAAATTCCTGGGCTCAAGCAATCCTCCTGCCTCAGCCTCCTGAGGAGCTGGGACTACAGTAATGTGCCACCATGCCCGGCTAATTTTTTCTATATTTATTTTTAGTTGTCCGGCTAATTTCTTTCTATTTTTAGTGGAGACGAGATCTCACTCTTGCTCAGGCTGATCTTGAACTCCTGACCTCGAGTGATCCTCCCGCCTCAGCCTCCCAGAGTGCTAGGATTACAGGCGTGAGCCACCACTCCCGGCCCATAAGCATATTTAAAATATCAGTAATTTTTTTTTCTTTTTTAGGCTAGTCAAGTGAAACTGTGGGAATGGAGAAGGAACAAAGAAATCTGTAACTGGTTGTAATCAATTAGTTGTAAACACTACTGTAGTCAGACCAGCCATAATAAATATTATTAAAATCAAGTATAAAACATTTTGTTTTTTAGCTCTCTTTATATCAGCAATTAGTTGACTATAATGTTCATTTCTCCTCTTTCCTCATTTAGTTTTAAACATTTGGTAAAATAATGTGAGATTTTTCATTCTTTTATAAATTTTATATTTTTTATTCTTTTATAAATTTTGCTTCTTTAGTTATTTTAAACTCATCAACATAATCAGAGTTTATGCCATAAGTATCCCTATCTTGGGCTCTTAAATTTGCTTTAATTAGTTATTTTGACTACATTTTCAAGTATGTCTGTTTGTTTAAGAAGAAGGATCATATGCAGTTGCAATGTTTTCTGAGCAAATAAGTTTTTGAAAAAGTCTTTCTGTTTCTTTAATACAGAAAGAACTACTTGGCAACATGTAAAAGTCTTGGATGATAATAATTTTCCTCAAAACTGATGATATTTTATCCTAGTTTTTAAAACTGCTGAAAATCAGAGGCTACACTTACATGTTCCAAGTTTTGTTCTTTTAAAATTATCAGTGTACCTAAAATATTTTGCCTGCAGATGTGTTGGTGTGAATATCTTTCCCATCATTTAACCTTGAAGATATTATTTTTTGATCTGCATTATCAAATCTTGTGTCAAGAAAATCATTGTTTAAAAATTTTTTAATTATTTTTGGTATGTAATAGTTGTGTATGTTTATAAGGCACATATGATGTTTTGATACAGGCACACAATGTGAATTACTCAAATCAGAATAACTGGGGTATCCATCACCTCAGGCATTTATCATATTTTCATGTTAGGAAAATTCTAATTCCACTCTTTTAATTATTTTAAAGCATATCCTAACTTATTGTTGATTATAATCACTTTATTGTGCTATCAAATATTGTACATCCTATCTAAATGTCTAACCATATTTTTGCACCCATTAACCATCCCCACTTTATCCCCTCCTCCTCACTACCCTTCCTAGCTTCTGGTAACCATCATTCTACTCCGCATCTCCATAAGATCAATTGTTTTTAATATTTAGCTCTCACATATGAATGAGAACATGAGAAATTCGTCTTTCTGTGCTTGATTTATTTCACTTAACATGATGTTCTCCAGTTCCATCCACGTTGTTGCAAATGGCAGATTTCATTCTTCTTGTGACTATATAATATCCCATTTTCCCATTATGTTCTTGGAAACTTTGTTGAAGATAACTTCATTATAGATGTGTGGATTTATGTCTAGGTTCTCTATTCTGTTCCATTGGTCTATGTATCTGTTTCTGTGCTGGTCCAATGCTGTTTAAGTTACTACAGCTCTGTAGTATAATTTGAAGTCAGGTAATGCAATCTCTCCATTTTTATTCTTTTTGCTCAGGATGGTTTTGGCTATTCTGAGTCTTTTGTAGTTCCATATAAATTTTAGGATTTTTTTTTCCATTTCTATGATGAATGTCATTGGTATTTTGACGGGAATTGCACTGAAACTGTAGATTGCTTTGAGTAGTATGGACATTTAAACAATATTGATTCTTCTAATCCATGAGCGTGGAATATCTTTCCATTTTTTTGTGTAATCTTAAATTTCTTTTATGAATGTTTTATAGTTTTCATTGTGGAGATCTTTCACTTCTTTTGTTAAGTTTATTTCTAGGTGTTTTATTTGCAGCTATTGCAAGTGAGATGACTTTCTTGGTTTTTTTTTCAGATTGTTTGCTTTGGCATATAGAAATTCTACTGATTTTAGTATGTTGATTTTGTATCCTGCATCTTTACTGAATTTGTTTATCAGTTCTAATAGTTTTTTTTTTTGCAGAGTCTTTAGGTTTCTCTAGATATAATATCATATCATCTGTAAACAAGGATAATTTGATTTATTCCTTTCCAATTTGGATGCCTTTTCTTTCTCTTGTCTGATTGTTCTAGCTAAATATTTCAGTACTATGTTGAATAAAAGTGGTAAAAGTGGGCATCTTTGTCTTATTCCAGATCTTAGAGGAAAGGCTTTTAGTTTTTCCCCATTCAGTATACTAGCTGTAAGTCTGTCATATATTGCTTTTATCATGTTGAAGTCAGTTCCTTCTAACCCAGTTTTTTGAGAGTTTTTATCGTGAAGGGATATTGAATTTTATAAAATGCTTTTTCAGTGTCAGTTGAAATGATCCTGTGGTTTTTGTCCTTCATTCTGTTGATATGGTGTATCACATTGATTGATTTGCATATGTTGAACCATCTTGCATTCCTGGAATGAATCCCACTTATCACGATGAAGAATCTTTTTAATATGTTATTGAATATGGTTTGCTAGCATTTTGTTGAGGATTTCTGCTCTATATTCATTGGAGACATTGGCTTATAGTTTTCTTTTTTGTTGTATGAGGAAATGACTGTTTTTGATCCATTTATTTCAAGCTTTCATTCAGAAATGCCCAAAATCTGTGCATTAATTTTTCAATATAAAATTTCCACAATTATGATACTCTTTTTAATAATTTTAACATTCTTTTTTTCTTTTCAGTATATTCTGGAAAAAGTTTTCAAATTTGTACTTCATTTTATTGATACATATGTCCTCAGAGTATGTTCTGATTTTTTTATCCTGCCTGGTGCTAGCTTACTTCTACTACTGCATTTTTGTTTCTTTGCAATCCTTCCATGTGTTTTCCATTTCTCCTTTATAACATTAAGTTGCCCATTTAGCTCAAACCGTTCTTCTTTTATGACGTCTTCTCCTAATTCATGGAAGTCTATATCCTAGTGCTTTATTCTGAAGAGGCCACATGATCTTTAACAAATTTTGTTTAGCTTATAATGAAATTATTTTCAGAAGGGTTCTGTGACTGTGAATCTTTCTTTCTTTTGTTCAGTTCTGTTTTAATTGGCCCTTCTTTAAAAAAGAAACCTTTGTATATCCTTGGACAATATGGAATCTGTATAAACTTTCTATTTGCTAACAAACAGGGTAGTAGTTTGCTCTTGTTCTACTCTCTGTTTATTGATACGCCAGTGAAATGCCCTTTAGAGATTTAAAGTAGAGGGCAGATTAAAATTTATGCCTCCATGTTTCCATTAGTCTTCCACACAGGTTATGCCTGCTCTTTGGTAGTACTGTTTTCCTCTTGTCTTCATTGCATGATTATGTACTACTCTTGAACAGCTGTAATTCCTAGTGGTTATTTCTACCAGAGCGCTTCATGTTCCTGCCTTTCCTTACAGTGCTTGTTCAATATCCAATAAATATTCCACAAATATTTATTGTGGAAATAATACCACGTGCCAAGTGTTCTGCTTGGTGCCAACATATAATGTTGATCAAAATAGATACAGAGGACAGTATGTCCTTAACCTCATGGAGTTTATTGATCAAATTAAAAAAAAAAACAGACAAATAACCATACATACAAATGTAACTAATGATAGATTCTAATGAGTGCTAGTTATTATTAATTCATTTAGCCAACCAATTTTCATTGAGTCCCTTTTTCATGACAACGACTATTATAGGTTATTGGATAGATGAGTGAAGAAAGACAAGTTTCCTGCTCCCATTGAAAGTGTATATTCTAGTGGGCTAGCCTATTGCTAAGAGAAAATATAAAAACATACCTAGTGGGTACAATGAACACTATCTGGGTCACGGGCACATTTATAACCATGACTCAAACATCATAAAAGTGATCCATGTCACCAAAAATATTTGTACCATCTTAATATGTTGAAATAATAATGAAAGAAAGAAAGTTATAGACAAGTAAACATATTAATTTTCTATAATTCCAAATTTATTTTCTTCAAAACAAGTTTATTGAAGTAATTATA
>CAUYSK010029859.1:0-13968 GCA_963575035.1 Avahi laniger | reverse complement strand
CTAAAAATATATAGAAAAAATTAGCCAGGCATGGTGGCGCATGCCTGTAGTCCCAGCTACTTGGGAGGCTGAGGCAGGAGGATCACTTGAGCCCAGGAGTCTGAGGTTGCTGTGAGCTAGGCTGATGCCACGGCACTCACGCTAGCCAGGGCAACAAAGTGAGACTCTGTCTCAAAAAAAAAAAAAAAAAAAGTTACAGCCCTAACCCCAACGTGACTGTGTGTAGAGATAGAGCCTTTAAGGAGATAATTAAAGTTCAGTTAATGAAGTCATAGGGGTAGGTCCCTAATCTTATAGGATTAATATTCTTAAGAAGAGCAAGAGACAAGAGACACCCCACACACATATATACACTTACACAGAGGAAAGGCCACGTGAGGACATAGCCAAAAGACAGACATCTGCAAGTCAGGAAGAAAGGCCTCAAAGAAGCATTTCTCTTGCTAAGAATGAAAACCATTTCAGGTGATTTGTTTTTAATTTTGTTGTTGTTTTTTAACATACCATTTGTTTACATATATATTTGTCATGGGCACTTAACTCCTCAATTTTTAAGTTGGAAAGGAACATTGTGTAGCTGAAAACTAAATGCACTAACCTAAATGCACTAAGTAAAACAGAATTCTGTATACAGACTGTAAAGTTAGAGGGTAATAGATAATTAGATTATTAGCTACACCATCTACATTGTTAGGTATATATCTGATCTTTTAAGTGGGTGATGCTATATGTAAGAATATTATTTCCTTGGGTAAAATTCCTGAGAATTTGTGAGCTGAGCTGAATCTATTAAAAATAGTTGAATCCAAAATGTTAACTTCTGTATTTATGTAAACAATCATCATTAATAGGTTATTTCAATAGAAATACTGCTCATTAGGGAGTTTCAGTGTGTATTACATAAAAATTGGCCTTTTGTCATTAAAATGTGAAAATACAAAAATTAAGTACATTTAAAATTTTTCTTTCAGTTTGCCCATGATGTTTCAGTGCCAAATAAATTAATGATATTTTCTAACTAACATTATATAGTCCAAAGCTGTGAGAGGAGCATTCATGTAAGTTACTTAAAAAATATATAGCCCTACAACCTCCAACCCCTAAACCCCAAGAATATAAAGAATTTCTAAAGGCACCAAATCTTTTAACATAGCAGGTTTTATGGCAAACATCTATTCCAAAGGGACATGATTTGGGAATACAATTGAAATTTCCATATCAATTCTTTAGTAAATATATTTTGGGGTCATTACATAAAAATATTGAATAACTTGAAAACTTACTTTTTATTTTGTATTCAGTATGCGGATTTATTCCCCGAGTGGGCTATTCTGATGCAAAATTGGGATGCTTGTGTAGTCACAACAGCTGTCCCCGCGCCATGTGGTATCTTCCATGACTTTACTGTAGAGATGAATTTTTGGCCCAGTGTTTCAGTAATATTGGACACACATGGTTTTAAGTGGCAAAGCAGTATGCTTATGCATTCATTTGACTTTCACAGCTACAGTTGGCTCCAGATTAGAGCAGGGAGAATACGTTCACACCACGGCCACCCTCATGGCTGCCGTAGTAGCTGGATCACAGTGGGCTCTGTCGCTTCTAAAGACACAGCTAACTATTGCTGAGGAATTACACATTCACCAAAGAGCTTGCTGTACAGCTGTAGGAGAGAGAATAATGAATTGCTAAAAAGGTTCTCTCAGATTTCAGATTATGGTCCTAATTATGGATTTTAAAAAAATATGAATAATAAAATTATGCCTATGAAATAACTATGAAACTAAAAAGAAAAATTGTCGTAACAGGTGGGTGATTTTTTTTTTTTCAGGATATCAATCCACACATCTTATTTAAAATCTTTCCATTCCATTCCATTATCATTAGCAAGGAATTATTAGTAAAATCAAATTGGTTTTTAATACCCAGTGTTCGTATGTATAGCATAATTGGAAAGCCAATCTATTAAAAATATAAATTATTTTAAAGAATTAGTTTATTATGTGAAACTGATTATATTTTTGACATTTTAAACAATTTTTGTTTGCTGCAAAAATATTTAAAATGAATGCAGAAATTAGATGATTTAGTGTGAAATTGCACTGATATACCGTGTGGTTTGAATATATTAATATATATCTTTATGCAATTTCAACTTAATGTTCTTCATGGTATGATTTTGTACTGAAAGTTAATATTTAAATTCTGCTTAAAACTTAACTCTTTTGAATTTCTGAAACCGATTGGTATTCTTATTAAAGCTCCAGCTTTTAGCAGTAAAGATATGATTTCCTAGAAAATCCAATTATGTTCTTCTAAACAGTATTTGAATAATACTATTCCCTTAAATTAAAAATAAAGAAGCAGAAAGAAAAAAAAACCCGTGTAAATTTTTAAATTATCTGATACGGAGAATTAGATTTCTGATAATCATTAAATTTCAAGGAAATTCCAGCCAGAGCCAATGTGGGCTACCTTTTTATATAAGTGAATTTATGCATGTATTGTAGGGGCTATACTGATGAATATGTTTGAGGCTTTCAGCTCTTAGTGGATACAAAATAGAATGATTGATAAAATCCTCCCTACTATTGGCTATTATTTACTGACTCTTAAGTGGCAGGTTGTATTTATGCCAATTTATCTGCTTCAGGGAACATTCTTGATAGCAGAACAAAGTGAATAAAAGTAGTTTGCTTTGCAAATGAATGCAAATGGGAGAGCCTTTCGGAAAGCCCTTTAACAGGGGCAGTGCACTTTGATTATGAGTGAAGCTGCCATTTGGACATGGTGAAAAGAGCACGCTTGAACCATTGATTGGGGGAGACAGTAAAAAGTCAGGAAGGGCCCCGTTAAGCTTGCAGTGAGGCAGGCGGATGTCAGTGTGGTTAGAGCACAGTGGGAGAATGACAGGGAGGATTAGTGTCAGGGAGAAGCTTTGCTGTAGCTGTGGAGATAGTCCCTGGGGTCACTCACCTCTGACTGTTGTTCTGTGCTGACGGTTCTGTAATGCAAACTGCCCGATGTGTGCCTGTTCATTATCGGAAATGGTGATTAGAAAAGGTATTTGTCTCAAAGGTTTCCTTCTTTCTCTCTCTCTTTCTCTTTCTTTTTCTTTCACTCTTTCTTTTTAATTAAAGGAAAATAAGGTAGGCTTCCTCAATCTCTCTGCTGACTACTGGAGTATTGTTTAATACCAGAGTGGTTTACTACCTCTGGTGGCGGATAGTTTAGTGCTAAAATCTAATGTAAAATAATTGTAACATGGTTATTTGCTGTTTGATAATAATTTCTTTGGCTTTGTTTGGTTTTAGATTTGATCATTGGTAATGCTGAGTCAAATGCGAAGAATGTGGTTTTTTGCTTTTAGAATTTTTGCTCATGCAGTTTTATAATCTTTAAGGTTTTGTGATTCAGCTTAATAATTTGGTCGACTTTTAGAAGCTATTTACCTTTGCAAAAATGAAATGTGCTTAGCGTGGACTTGATTGTTTAAGTTGTGGTCACAAGAGTTTCTAATTTTATTTCTCTTCCCAAGTTTTGTAAAATGCTAACATTTGAGAAGTTATATATTGTTACATAGAATGAACAAAAAATATATATCTGTCTCAGTTACTGATTCTAGACCAGTATATTTATAATCGTAAGATTTTTTTTTTGCTTTCTTTAAAGTATAATTTAGAAAGAAAAACTTCAAGACCTTCAGTAGTAAGTTATTTGAGGCATTTGTGAGCAGCATTGCATTTTGTAGCAAGAATGCATTTCATAGGCTTTGAGAATGGTTTCTCACTTTAATGCAAAATGAAATGGTCTTTTTTTCAGTGTCTTCAAAAGCCTGGTTTTGCGATATTTCTACTTTCTTGGTTGGTATACATAGGAAAATTTAAAAGTCTGCCAGAGCTTTGCATTCTAATGTTAAATATGCAACTCAAACCTTTATTGAAACTATTAGGTACATTTTAGTATTACTGTTTTTTGCAGAAAGCATATTGCCAATAATTTGTTTCACAGGCTTGTTAAATGTTTTAACAAGCATTCTTTCAATTATCTTTTTAAATTTTCTTTAATGTTTTGCAGGCACCTGAATGGACGGAGGAGGACCTCAGCCAACTGACTAGAAGTATGGTTAAGTTCCCAGGAGGCACCCCAGGTCGATGGGAAAAGATTGCTCACGAATTGGGTCGATCTGTGACAGATGTGAGTTCACTGAGATTTACGTTGTATGGAGAGTGACAAATCAGAACAAGCTAACTATGTAGAAGGCAGACATAGATGGGTCCGACAATATCTTTGGAGAAGGGATACAATCCTTTTAGGACCTCGAAGTGAACCGTTAATGAAATAAGCAAGAAGCAGATGTGAGCTAGTCCTCAGACCCACAATTAACAACTGGGTGAGGAATTCAAGTGATTAGAGACTTAAGCTACTGTAACCTAATCACACAAAAACCATGCCAGTTTTTGTGTTTATAGTGACCCCCTGAACTGTGGAAAAAATAGTTCCCAAACTGATAAGAATTAGAGCTGTATTATCTCAGCTGGATCTTTTTATCATTGAAGTGCAGATTGCAACTGGTATTTAGACAGGTAGTCTAGATTAATTAAATGAGCAAAATTCTCGTAATGCAAGTGGATGTTTGCCTTTTTCTTTCAAGGATGATACCCACCATCCATTTTGACAAGGTGTTTAACCAGAAGAAACTCTGTGTGTGTGTGTGTGTGTGTGTGTGTGTATTATGAATGGCCGTATCTAACATTTGAAAGACAAAGTATTTACCTGGAAAGGTTTGGACTTAACATTTTGATGCTTTTATTGAGGAAATTTAGAGCAGAGAATCTTTTTAAAAGCACCTAGCACAGTGCCTGACATTTACTAAGTACTCAGTAACTTTTTAATTGAAATTGAGAAAAATCCTTATTTTTATCAGTTATCAAATTCATATTTTCATAAAGGATAGTAAATATTCTTTACTAAATTTACTTTAAATAAATCCTATAGATCTAAAAACATTTAAGCGGTTACTGAAAGCAAAGATTCGAATTTCTCCTTCAATTCTGTTAGTATACCTTTAGATCGTTTTTGGTAATAACAATTAAAACCTGCAGAATAAAAACTTGTTATAAATGTTGTAAGTTGCTTTCTGTAATAAGCTTCCACTTTTTTAATTTAAAAATAAATTCACAAAAAATATTACCAGTTGAGCATCCCTAATCTGGCATGTTGGTGCTCAAAAATTTCAGATTTGGGAGCATTTTGGACTTTTGGATTAGGGATATTCAACCTATACTGTCAAGTTTTGGTTTCTTATTTTTTGACGTTTTTTTCTTTTTTGCATGGGACCTGGTTTGAGAATTTTAAATTATATATATGAATATTTCTACTCTATAATTCTTTTAAAATCACATTTAAAAGACAATAATTTGAATTTTTATAGGATATTTGCATTATTTTCACTTCAGAATTAAAGTCTGATCATGGGGGAAAATAGCTATTGTATCTTGTACCAAATTTTTACTTATTTATTTATTTTTGCTATGTTTCATGAGGAGACCAATCATCTTGAATGACTGGGGAAGAACCATAAGGATTCCTTTTCTGCTAAGAATGTTACTAGGATGATGCATTTTATTATCTTGCTTTAAGGTTGTTTGTAAAAGATAATTTAATAATGACTTATCAGTAAATATCTGACCAAATTAAAGACATTCCATGATGGTTGATATTTTAGGTACTATGACCCTCTGATTTATACAGCTGCTATTGATATAGTGATTATCAAAAATTACTAAAATAATTTTTTAAAAGTTACAGATTTTGGTTTAAAAAGGCCCAAAACTTTTAGTTCAATTGCTTAATGAAAAAGTAAAATAGTACACACTAATTTAGTGTCTCCTTTGAAGATAGCACCACTTTTAACTTTTTAAATAACATTTCTGTGAGACTCTACAGTTAATACTAAAGACAGATAGGAAATCGAATAGAGCAAAATTTTAAATTAATTTGTTGTCATTGAAATCTGGTTAAATTTTTGTATATATATTTTAAGAGGAGAAAGATAAAAGTTTAAAAAATGCTAAGAATATACATGATATAACCAGCAGAGCCTTGTAGATCTAGAATATCCCTAATTCACAGGAGTAGTCTTGATGCAAAGACATCTTTTTAAACTTTGCAAATTCATTCCATATGTTTCAATTTTTCCCCCCTAGACTTAACCTAAGGGAGACTGATTCCATGTCTGTAATAGATATTTTCTCCTACCATGGAAGTGGCAAATCTCACTTCTTGAGGTTTGTTGTTGTTTTGATTTTTTTGCCACATACTCTGTTTTCATAATACCAAAAGTACCTTGGAAGTAACTATTTATTTACCTAAACTTTTGTGGCACAAAAAATGTGGCATTGTAACTTTTCTTCTATGTCAGTATAGACTGACTCACTGCCTTTTTGTTCTGCGAGCATCTTCTCCGTATCTGGACTATGCATTTTATTTCAGTAACCACACACACACACAGTACATCACGCTCTCTAAAGGAGAACAGGTGTCTGAAGACTGAGCTAACTCATGTTAGTAACTAACACACAGGGATGACTTTTGAATCACTTGGAAGCAGCTGAAAGGGATGGGTTCAGCTAGTACAGTTTCTGTAGCAGAATGCTAAGTGAAAGTTAACCGCACTTTAAAAGATCACTTGTGCTGCTTTTTGGCTTATGGTGTTAATTAGATTTGTTTTCATTAAGTATTTGAATATGAAAGAGAAGCCGGGTTCAGTTGGGTGTCATCAGAACCTCTGTGTACTGACCTGATCACCCGACCAGTTCAGTTCGCCCCTGCTCTGCACAGCTGTTCTTTGACCGGGTTTCCCTGCTAAATTTGTAGCTTCAGGCTTAGTTCTCTTTCCTTCAAGAAACAATCGACCTTTTCGGGAGAGAGGTGAGTGCCAGTGTTGGGATCTATATGAGTCTTTATTTGGGTTGGCAGATTACAGGAAAAAATTATTTTATTCCTCAATTGAGAAAGGAATTGAGTATATTAGTTGTCATAATTAGCAGAGTTAGATTGCTAAATTCTACTCTGGATAAATTCAAGCAATGTTTTTAGCTTCTAAAAAAAAATTGATGCAGAGTATATTTTAACTTAGATATACTTAAACCGTAAGACCTACTTTATTATGGATTAAATATTTTAAATGTTGATATATGCCTTTCAGCAAATAATTTTGGTAACCACAAAGGACACCTAAATTGTAAAAACAACAGAGGAAACAAAAACTGTCTGGCATGTGAAACCAACTTACATGTGATTATTAACTGCAGGTTTTCTAAATTAAGGTCAGGGAGCCTCAGATTTCTTGCTTGTGAAGTAATACCGTTCTCTTGCCTGAAAGGATGTAAACTGATTCTGCTTCTCACCGTGGTCACTAATCTCTTGCATTCTGGTTGTGATAACAGAGTGATTGGAGATTTTCTGCCTGCTTGGAAAAAGCCCAGGTAGGCAGCAAAACAAAAGGCAGGTGGCTAGATTTAAACAGACTTTTTTAATTAGCTCAGTGCCATAGTGTGAGGTCAGAGGTGTGTAGTTAGATAAGCAGCCCCTTATGTGAGTAAAGAAGAGGAGTGAAGATGATAAAATCCCCAATTTTATCTTTTATAGCTTCAACTAGCAAGAAGGTATCTATTGGGGGAATTTATATCTTGCTGTGGCGATTTCAAAAACCCATATTTTCAATCAAAAATATGCCTTATGATTTATCACTGAAATAAATGTACAGTTATTATTTTGATAAATATATTGCTATGACTTTTACAATCAGACTAGCCCAGTACAAAATCGTAAAGGTGACAAGGATTGTCGTTTTGGTTTTGCCCCTTACCAGCTTCCTACTATAGCAGTCCTCTTGGTCCGAGCCGATCTCCTGCTCTTCCTTCTTTCCCTTCTTCCCTTCCCTTCTCAACCTCACAACCTTTAAAGATATTTAAATTTTAGAATGGAATGTGTGCTTTATCCCTTTCTCCTTGCTAGATGAGTCACTAGCTTACCTGTTAAGCAATTTTAACGTGATACTAATAGATGATAATTTATTGTATTACCAAATATCGTACACACACTTACTTGTATTTTAATAGGAGTCTTCAAGTTCTTATCCCAAGGATATGAGTGACTGGTTTAAGAATTTCTGGCAACCAGATTGCCTATTTAAAGGAGAGAGAAGGGAGTGTTATTTTAAGGTGGTAGGACCTTTTGTGTCCATCAGTTAAAGCTACATAATTAATTGCTTAATCTCTCCATTGTCGTGGTTAGAATTTTCCTATATATTATGGGATTTCTAGGCCAGAGATTTGTAGATTTGCATCCCATGCCACCATGTCTATTCAACATTGAGCAGAATCACACAGAAGACATGATTATAAACTATATATTCACTACATGAGAATAACATTGCAAAAAGCAGTTAAGAGATCAAACCAACATTTTTATTTTTAACATCTTTTGTGATAACGTTGATTACTCCATCATACATTTTTGTAGTTTTTTACACCTTTCAAAACTTTAAATATTATTTTATCTTCACAGTAACATTGTGAGGTAGATAGGCAACCATTATTTATTCTTATTTTACAGCTAGAGTATACTGCTTCTAAGGTATTTGTTAAAGGTGACACAACTATTAGTTAGTAGAACTGGGACAAGACCAGATATTTTGATTCCTTACCCAATATGTTTTTACCACTACTTATTCTGCTTTATTGCTGTGGTATGAAAAGCACTTTAAATTTGTCTAGAGATTTTTGTCATTAGATTTTTTTTTTTTTTTTTTTTTTTTTTGAGACAGAGTCTCACTCTTTTGCCCGGGCTAGAGTGAGTGCCGTGGCGTCAGCCTAGCTCACAGCAACCTCACACTCCTGGGCTCAAATGATCCTTCTGCCTCAGCCTCCCGAGTAGCTAGGACTACAGGCATGTGCCACCATGCCCGGCTAATTTTTTCTATATATTTTTAGTTGGTCGATTAATTTCTTTCTAATTTTTAGTAGAGGAGGGGTCTCGCTCTTGCTCAGGCTGGTCGCGAACTCCTGAGCTCAAACAATCCACCCGCCTTGGCCTCCCAGAGAGCTAGGATTACAGGCGCGAGCCACCGCGCCCGGCTTTAGGTATTTTTTTATAAAACTCTATGTTCATAGCAAAAAAGAAACTTTAAAAAATACATTCAAATAAAATGTTTACCAATCAATCATAATAAAAAAATGATCTCTATAAACATTTTGTTATGTATCATTCTAGACTTTAGTCTTCCTATATAGGCATATGAACAGGTATACTCTTAGCAGTATTAATCTGTTTCCAGGCCTTTCACTTTGTTATGGAACATGAGCATCTTTTCGTGACAATAAATAAGATCTACATCATTTTCTGAAGAGTTGCATGATAGTCCATGTTGGCATGATATAATTAAGCAATAGCCTACTGATCGACATTTACATTGCTTCTTTCTTTACTATTTTATTGAGATGAACATACTTTTTTTAAGTTCATCTTTTCACTCATATCTGTTTTTTTAGCTTGTATTCTTAAAAGTAGAGTTTGTATTCTTATAAGCTGCTTAGTTCCAGAATATGAATGTTTGATGGCCTGCGGAGAGATTATGAGAATACACAATCCCGCTAGTAGTGTATGAGAGAGGTCACTTCCTCATACTGTCTTAAACACTGAGTATTATTTCACTGTTGCCCATCAAGTGAAAAGTGTTATGGTACTGATTGTTGTAACTTGCCTCCTTAATTATTGGTCTGATTTCTAATAAGAGTTTGTGTTAATTCATTAGGATTTTAAGGTAGTCCAGTTGTATCTTCTGCAAATAATACTTTGCCATTTTCTGTATGTCTTATTTGGTTATCTTATATGATTGCATGAGCTAACAATTGCAGAGAAATTTTATATTACGGTGATTGCAATTAGTGTGAACTTTTTTCTTTGTTCTTCATTCTATTAAGGAAACAATATTTGGCCATGAATTTTAATATTAGCCATTGATATGAGATATATATTATTTTATATATAGTTTCCTTCAATTTTATTTTTTCAATTCTAGTTAATTACATTTGTCTTCAGGAATAGATGTGAAATTTTAACAATGGTTTTTTAGCATCTTTTGAAATGATCATAAAATTTTTCTCATGACCTCCTGAGGATGAATATGTTATCAAAGTCCTTTCTTTGTATTTCTAAGATGAACTCTACTTAGTCATATAAAATTATTCTTTTAGTAATATGATTCATTAATAATAATTAGGATTCTTGCATTTATATACACAAATGAGAATATTATAGAATTTTTGGTGTTTTATTAATTGATTATCTTTAGGTAGAGTTATAGCAGCCTTCTAGTATGAGTTCGTTCCAGCCTTCTGAGATTAGTTTATTATACCAGCCTTCTAGCATCTAGATAGTCAAGGAAATATTGAATTCATAAAGCAAAGAATAGGATGCCATGAGGAAAGAATCAGAACAAAAAAAGTACCCAAATAAATAGAATAGTTGGAAGTTATCATTAGGAAAGTCTGCTAGAGAGCAGAATAAAAAGATAAATAATTTTAAGATATTACAGAAAAGATAGGCAGCACAGGGAATCAGTCCAAAAAGTCCAAATCTGATTAGAAGGAGTTCCAGTGTGAGAGACAGAGAAAACACAGGCAAAACCAGTGTTCATTAAATAATACAATAAAGTTTTCTGTGATATGGGGACACCTGAGATGACTTTACAGGAGCCTTCCAAAGTCAAATGAATACATGGAAAAGATACTGGGAAAATGTATGAACACTGACAATACATAGATCTTTAAACCTTTTATGGAGAAGACACTTCCAGAGTTAGGCAAACTGGAACGACGAGATCACTCAGCAACACTGGATTCTGGGAGACAAGGGAACAGTGTCTTCACAGTTCCGAGGAGAAATGGTTCTGAATCTAGAACAGACCAAGTGTGTGGTAAATACATGGGATGAGAACTGGCACCCTTTCTTAGAAACTTTCCTGAGGTTGTAACTCCAGCAACAAGAGGAATAAATCAAAGAAGCAGACAACATATGGACCCAATAAACAAACATCACAGCCCTCCCCAGCCACCTAGAAGGTCAAGAAAACAATAAGTCCAAGTTGGAGTAGGAAAACTAAGAACTGCATGACAGGAACCCTGGGAGGAAGAGAGACTTCACAGATAGTATGGCTGAGAACTTGGAAAAATGTATATAAACAAAAAAAGACAGCTAGAAACTCCACAAAGAACAGAAACCCACACAAAAAAGGCATAGTCCAACTTTAAGTATCTAAAAAGTATAGTGATAGAAAGAGCAAAAGAATTTGATACTGAGAACATTCTCCTTTGAGTAGTATAAGAAATGTGATCACAGCAGAGTAATTGTGTCAAGAATGAATAATATTTACAAGGTCATATATTACATGGTAGCTTTTCATATTTTAAACATTTTATATATTTTAAAGATAGTTTTTCAGTTTTTAAAATCTACAAATTGTAAAAGACTATGGCATGTGGTTCACCAAAATATGTTCTCTTCTTCTCTAGTAATAGATTTATAGTCAGGTACACGTGTGCCCAACAACACTGCATTCCCAAGCCTCTCAAGCTCTAACAGCTACATTACTAATTTATTTCAGACAAACATAATTGAAGTAATGTGTGTTCACTTCCACTGTGCTGGAATACTAATTTGCCCGCAACTGAGCTGCAATCGTGTAAGCAAAGATGGTTAGTTGCCCTAAGGAACTGTGGAGAAACAGGATAAAAAGAACTTGAGTGCATGGAAAACAAGAAAAATCACGGACAGTGACAAGTAACATGAAAAAAATAAAGCAGGCTGAGAGGATAGAGACTGATGGGAATTGCAGTTTAAAACAGCGTTCTGAAGAAGGCCTGGCTGAGAGGTAGTATGTGAGCAGAGATACATGGCAAGGGAGGGAGCAGGGTTGTCTGAGGATGAGCATTCCGGGTAGAGGAAACAGCACGCAGCAAAGCTTTAAGGCAAGAGCATCCTTGGGATGTGCAAGGTCCTGCAAAAAGGTTTCTGCGGCTAAAAGGGAGTAAGTAAGAGGGGAGTAGAGAAGATGAGACCAAGAGTTAGTGGAAGACCAGACCGTATGGGCCTTTTTGGCCAAAGTAACGATTTTGGATTTTACCCTGAGTGATGCGGAAAAGCCCTGGAAGATGTCAAACGAAGGCATGCAGTATATAAAAGAATCATTCTGACTGCTTTGTGGAGGAGAAACTGGCAGGGAAAGTGTGGAAGGAGGAAGGCAGGCCAGGTAAGAGGCTATTCAGTTGTCCATGCAAAAGACAGTGGTGGCTGGGACCAGAGGTCATTGGTATAGGTGAGAAACAGGTTGGATTCAGGATACGATGTACAAAAGGCATGCTATTTAGCTGTGTACAGTTGTGATTCTGTAACCTTGGGAAGAACCGTGAACAGAATGATTGCTTATGGGTGTGAGGTACATTGTTTTGCGTCATAAGCTCTTATGTACTGGTTTTTCTTTTTAAAGGTGTGTACATGCATTACCTTATTTAAAAACTATTTCTAGAAATTTAAAGAAACAAAACATTTTACCTTAGAAAATTTTTTATGTCCATATATATAGGCCTACCTCATTGTCTTAGTTTATTTTGTGCTGCTGTAACAGAATACCTGAGACTGGGTAATTTATAAACAATAGAGATTTATTTCTTATAGTTCTGGAGGCTGGGAAGTCCAAGGTCAAGCGGCCTGCTTCTGGTGAGGGCCTTCTTGCTGCATCACCCCATGGTGGAACATGGGCAAGAGAGCATGCACGAGGGACAGGGAAGGGAAGGGGGCCAAACTCATTCTTTTATCAGGAACACACTCCCATGATAACTGACCGGCTCCCGCATTAATGCATTCATGAGGACAGAGCCCTCGTGACCTAATCACCTCTCAAAGGTCCCGCCTCTCAGCACTGTTTCTTTGGAGATTAAATTTCCAACACATGAACTTTGGGGGATACATCGAAACCATAGCATTCATTCTTTTAAAATTTTTTAATTTAAAATATTTACCGATGTACAGAAATTTTTTTAAAAAAATCCTAAAGTTGATATGGAATTACAAAGGACCCTGAATATCCAAAACAATCTTGAGAAAGAAGAACAAAGCTAGAGGAATCACATTTCCTGATTTCAAAGTATTTCACAAAGCTAATGTAATTTAAATCCTATGGTACTGACATAAAGACAGACATGTAGACCAGTGGAACAGAATAGAGAACTCAGAAAAAAAAAAATAGAGAACCCAGAAATAAACCTATACATATACAGTTAACTAATCTTTGAATAGGGTGCTCAAAATGCACATGGGATAAGGACAGTCTCTTCAACAAATGGTGCTTGGAAAACTGGATAGTCACATGCAAAACAGTGAAATTGGACCCTTCTCTTATACTATACACAAAAATTTATTTTAATGAATTAAAGACTTAATTGTGAGTCCTGGAACCATAAAATGCCTAGAAGAAAACATAAGGGAAGAGTTTCATGACATTGGACTTCACAGTGATTTCTTGGATTATGTCACCAAAAGCACAAGCAACAAAAGCAAAAGTAGAGAAGTGCGACTATATCAAGGTAAAAGGCTTTTGCACAGCAAAGAAAAAATTTAAATGAGTGAAGACTCAAATGAAGGATTAGGAGAAAATATTAGCAAACCATATATCTGATAAGGTGTTTATACCCAAAATATATAGGGAACTCTTACAACTCAAGAGCAAAAAACAAACCTGATTTAAAAATGGGCAAAGGGACTGGGCGCGGTGGCTCACGCCTGTAATCCTAGCTCTCTGGGAGGCCGAGGCAGGCGGATTGTTTGAGCTCAGGAGTTCGAAACCAGCCTGAGCAAGAGCAAGACCCCGTCTCTACTAAAAAATAGAAAGAAATTAATCGGACA
>CAUYSK010029853.1:0-36917 GCA_963575035.1 Avahi laniger | reverse complement strand
CTCTTGCTCGGGCTGGTCTTGAACTCCTGAGCTCAAACAATCCACCTGCCTCGGCCTCCCGGAGTGCTAGGATTACAGGCGTGAGCCACCGCGCCCGGCCTTGATCTTTTTTTTAATGACTTCTGGATGTGTGTCATACTTCAAGATTATAAAAATACTTTGCCTTGGCTTCTTATATTGGTATTGTTTCATTTTTGGGGTTACATTTAAATCTTTGATCCATTTGGAGTTTATTGAGGTATAGTTATGAGATATGGATTCAATATTGTTTTTCCATGTGGTGACTCACTTATCTCAATACAACTTATTGAGCAATTCATCCAGCATATTCTCACAAATATTTAGCTCTATCTCCGGACTCCCTAGTCTATCTTATAAATTTGTCTATATAATGTATCACACTGTTTTAATTATTGTAGTTTTATATGATGTTTTAATATTGGTTAGTCCCATCTCATTGCTTTCTTGTTCAGGAGTTTCCTGGCTCTTCTAGGTAGCTTATTTTTCATGTGAATTTTAGAATCAGCTTGTCTGATTCTATACTCTCCCCCACTAAATCCCATTAGTGATTTTATTTATCATGTTGAATTTATAGATTAGCTTAAGGGCATTTATATTTTATGCTGTTAAGTCTTCCTAGCCAAGTTCATGATATGCCTTTATATATTTTTTTTAGACAGTGGAAATTAGTAATGGCTAGATATGCTTTTATATATGTTGAAGTTTATTTTGTGTCCTTTGATAATATTTTAAATTTTTCTTCAGTAGGTATTTCATATTCTTGCTACGTTTATCACCAGTTTTTTCTTTTTGTTCTTAACACAAATGGGATTCCTGCACTCCCACATAAATTAACTGTTATTGTTTGTATATGTGAAGATATTTAATTCTGTGTATTTATTTTGATATCTTATGGAATTCTCTTATTGTTTGTAATATAATTTTAATTGAGTTCTTCAGGTATGAAATCATAGTTTGCATATATTAATAACTTCCTCTCCAATTAAATATCTGTAAGTTTCCTTTTGAGTACTTGTTCAGGTAAATGCCTCAATGATAATGATGATGGTATCATCGTATTTTCAGCTTTAGTGAGATTCCTTCTCATATTCCTTCATTAAGCATGATGCCGACTTTTGAGTTGAGATAGCTATGTTGTATTACAATAAGAAAGTGCCTAACTTTTTTCATTTTATTGAATATTTATCAGGAATGTGTGTTGAACTTTATCAAATGCCTCTTCAGCATTTATAAAGAAGGCCATAGGATTTTTCTTCTTAAATCTATTAATATAGGTAGATTTTCTGATACTTCATCATGCTTTTATTCTAGGAATAAATTCTAGTTGGTCATCATGTATAATTTTTTAAATAATCTGCTGTAATATTTTGCTAGTTTTTACAGGATCCTTGCATCGATTTTTTTTGTATGTGTCTGTTAGCTTTGTTCAATTTTGGTGTCGATGGTGTGTATATTTTATAAACACAACGTGAACGAGACTGGGGCCACACATCCATCTCTGAGCCAATCGCTGTCACCAGGGGAATGCGCAGGTATTGGTCGCATGGACACTCCTGGATCTGTCAGTGGTGTCAGTTTCATGTGAAGCAAATGGCTTGAGAGTTAGATAAGGTTGGTTCCCCCAAAACAAAATTGGGGTCCAGTTACCTAAAACAGAGAGATACTAGGGGGAGAAAACCACAGATGTCCCACCATAGGCAGAGTTGGTGATAATCTAGCTTGGATATTTCAAATTTTATTTGTAGTACAGGCAGGAAGCTTCTCCGCTGATAATTGGTGGTTCATGAAAACTCTTATCAGCCCTAGACCAACAACATCAAGACTTCTTCTATGTGGAAGAATAAATCCTTAATTTGTTTAAGCCATTAATGGAAACACCTTCCTATGGAAATAAAAACATGAACTGTCATTACTGGGAGATCCAAAGGCTGGAGGTATTTCACATTTCTCTATTTCATGGTCCCAGAGTAAATTCAGGTGCAAAGGAGAGGCCTTAAATTGAATCTCCTTATTTGCAGGTCAGTTACGTGGATTCCTCCTGGAAAAAACTCATATGTTCTAGTATAGTACGTTTCTCATAGTAACAAAATGTTGGAATGAAAAACAGTTATCGAGTTTAAAATAATTTTCATGTTCTCAGTAATCTATGCAAAAAGATCTGATTTCCATTTGGAGGTAGTTCAAGTGCTTTATGAAATATTTATACAGGGAAGATATGCTTCCTTGCTGTCTTTTTATTCAAGACTTCTTATTTAACCTACCCTAGATCAAATCAATATTAGAGTGGTAACATAAAAGAAATTAAAACTATTTTAAACAGCTGTTAGAACAGTGGTTTAATTCAAATCACAACAAGACTGGGGGGTAGAAAGTAAATGTGAACCTATCTCAAACAGCATTTAGGAATTGTTCAACAATAATTCAAAATATAATAACCTGAATATATATGCTAACACCTAAATGACTATGATAAAGATACTACTAATTAAAGGAATAAGATAATCGTTCTGGTGCTTGTGGCTGTAATGTATGCAAATCATATTAATTCCTCCTGATGATTCTTTAAAGACATTTAAAACTCCCATGCATTTGTATTTGTATTTTTACCCTACCTTTGGGTTGGTTGACTGCTATGTAGGAAATATTAGAAGTGAAGGAAATGTACTATGGGAAAGGGGAAAGAGCACAAACTGGTAATTGGAGGCTTGAGGTCACATTCTGGCTCACTGCTGCCCAGCCTGGGGTAGTTTTTAGTTTCCTCAATGCCTCGTCTTCCTCTCAGTGAAGATCTTTAGAGAGTGGTGTCCCATTTTCACATCCTACAATTCTGTCAGTCAGCAGTTGTGGTTACCTTACAAAGAAAGCAAGTGAGCAAACAAACGAAAACCCTCTAGCACCCTCCTCCCGAATAAACCAAAACCCAGCAGGCAGTTGTGCGATCATACTGTATATGCATACATACATCTACATGATACATACATCACATATATGGCTCACACATATGACACACATCATACATATGTGTATGTATCTCTATCTCTGTGTATAGCTCGTGCGCAGTATCTACTAAGTATCAGACTCTGCACTGCAGGAGGTTCACGGAGCAGGTAGAGGAGAGATTCAGGGCACAGCTCCTCAGCCAGACTTCTCCCATGTTTGAGTCTGGGTCACACCACTTTCAAACTGGGTGACTTTAGACGTTTTACTTCAACTCATTTCACCTCCATTTTGTCTTTTAATTGGGCACAAGTGGGCGTTTCTCCCTCATGGTGCTGGCGTTAGGATTAAATGAGATAATATGTAAGAAATATATTTATGTGTGATACACTGTAAATACTCTGCATGATCACTTTCACTCATTTAATTCTCCAAAGAGCTCTATAAAGTAGGGATTCTATCTCTACCTTACATGATACACAGATGCATGACATCTGAAGGTCAAAGAGATAGAGTAACTTGCCCAATGCCATCATGGGTCCTGACAGAACTCTTCTGGCCAAAGTAGGCTGTTTGGTGCTGTTGTCCATGACAGAAAAGTCATGGACCAGTGTGTCTGTTCTTTTTGTGGCTAACTTTTTCTTTCAAGTTGACTTTGGCTTCAATCCAGCATCCATGCCCACACTCTGTGAGGGCAGGGGTGTTCCCTTGTATCCTTAAAGGTTAACCAAATGTGTTAAGAGGCAGCAGGAATGATGTCACTGTCTATAAGCAACTTGTAGATGAAAGAATTATAGAGACCATCCTGCCAAAGGCTACAGAAAACCCAGATGTTTTGGGGGAGAAGATGGGCACTAAATCATTGATAGATGCATACATTAATATCTGTGGTACTTCAGGTAAGCTGAAAGTGACTTATCATCCCATGTAAGTGTTCCATATTGATCTTAGTTCAAATCCTGGGAGATCATACTAGGTAACCTTTGCAGTTTCTTCTAAATGTAAGCTTTTAAGTCTGAATTATCACACTGTGCATCCAGGCTGGCCAGGATGCTGTGGTGGTCACAGTATATGAAAACCTCATCACAAGAGTAGTGTTGCTCTTGTTGTGGCTAGTGGTTCCCAAATATCTACCCATGAAGCTGTGCTGGCCTCGGAAGTCATTTTTTCTCCATTTGTGACAAAATACAAAAAAAAAAAAATTATATTTGCATTGGTTTGTAAGATTTTTATGATATTCTATGGCCATCATGCAGTTGTTAACTCTAAAGTAGATCTATGAAAAGAAATGAGTCCCCCAATTTGTTTTTGAAATTTTTCTAGTCCTTCAAATCCAGAAACCTGATGGAATCAGCCTTCCATCTGGCAAAATAGCACACCGGAGATAGCTAGTTGTGGTGCATGGCTCATTGGGAACAATCAGTCCTGCCCTGCCACTTACTAATGTGTGACCTTGAATTATTTAACACTGCTGGGACTCAGTGGCTTAAAACTACTTGGGTTATTTCTTACTCACACCATATGCCCATTGCAGGTTCACATCGCTTCCCTGCATTGTCCTCCCTCGGGGACCCAGGCTGGAGAAGGCTCCATTCCCCCTCTTAGAATCTTGCTGATCATCATGGTGAGGGGAAGAGAACACAGGGAGTCATGCACTGGATGTTAAAGATTTCCACCTGGAAGTGGTGCACACTGTTTCCCCATACATTTCATGGGCCAAGGCAAGTCATATGACTACACCTAATGTCAAAGGAGGCAGGAAAATACAGTCCTACAAAGAAGTTTCTGGAAGTTTCTGGAAGGAGTGGTAGAAATATTGGCAAATAGCAGTAAGGCCAAATACACTATCATTCACCTCATATTCCATTTTGTTGATTTTATCTTAGCAATTTTACTGGTTGAGATAAATTTACATCTTGATTCTGGTATGAATTCTATTAGCTGCCAAACTTTGAGACTCTATGGCATTTCCCTAAAAATTTCCTCTACTGGTAGTGACCCACTGACCAGTATGTTCAGACTACACCTGTTAAATAGTTTCAAGTCCACTTAATTGAACTTTCTTTATGTATATTCCCACTTTCTCCATAAAATGATCATGAGAAATTCTATCACATTTTTTGCTGAAATCAAGACACATTATTTGTATATTTTGTCCTTGACTCATCAATATAGGGTTTCTATCAAAAAAGGAAGTGAGATGGGTCAGGATGAAGATTTGGTGTTCTGTAGGTTTGGAATAATATGAACCAAAGGCCCGAATAATTGAATTTTTAGCTTTCAGTTAAACAGAGAACCAATATTATTAGATAATAGTAGTAATAGTTAATACTTGCATGGTGCTTAGTGTGTGGATGTTTGGGGGCAAGGGCATACAAGTCCATGTTCTATTGTCCAGAACTAATCATATCGTTCCACCAATAAGCAAAGGTGCCGGAAGATTTTGTCTTCCGTTTTAACCTGGAGAAAAATGAAAGGGTCTTGTATTCTCTCTGCCATAATATGCCTTTTAGAAATTAAAGACAGAATATTTTTTAAAAAGAGCATTATATGAAAAATTCAGTAATCAGCATCCAGAAAATAAAACCATTATTAATTCTCCCATATTCCAAAGTGATAGGAAATGTACACGCAAAGGTGTTGCTTAGGCAAAAATAAACGGAAATGAGATTTTAATTATCTCACCACCTTTTTCACCCTTCATTTTGCTTCATTTGTGCATGTGTCTTGATGGAAGGCAGAGGGCAGCAGTGTCCATTAGTCCAGGATTTAAGGTGGGAGAAGTTAGTTTTAGGAAAGAATTCATATTCCAGGGGCACAGAAGGTGTAAGAACCACCTGAATGATGAGATTACAACCAGCAGAGGGTGCTGGCGTGGCACAAAATTAGGATTTTTTAAAAAGAGGAGGTCTTAGATAAAAGACGGCAGGTGTGAGGGAAAATGTAGTAGCTGTTCTGATCCACTTGGAGGTAGAAATTCTTCCTGCCCCAAGCAGATGTGTTTGGGGTTCAGTGATTTCCTGCAATGGCCACATGAATTTTAGGCGTCTCCTAAAGCACAAACGGGTGGCATTTGCTTCTGTGTCTCAACAGGAGAGAGGCCACGCGGTTTATCTCGTTTCCACTGGAGGACTCTCGGCAGCCCCTGGCACCTGCGAGCACGAGTTCATGTGGAGTCTCTACTTTGTACAAAAAGCCCAGCTTTTACGAAACTATTTTTGTGTTCCCTCAAAAATTTGCCCAGACTGACAACTAATTCACTGGAGTCACATTTTGTTTCTTCATGTGGTCACCTTCAAAAGAAGGTAACAAGTACGTGGGAGCGCGTACAAAGCAGAGGGTGGGAAAGGTCAGGTGGAGGAGACCAGGCAGGCGGCGTTTTACTCAGCGGGCTTGACCTCCTCGGTGAGGCCAGCTAACCAGGGCGTTCGCGAGAGCCCCCCAAGCAGGTCACGGCGAGCGCCCCCTTTACGCGGAGCCCCGGAGTAAATCCTTCGCGGGCAGGGCCTCCGCGCTCGCACTTCGCAACCGTTCTTGCAGGAGTTCAGCGTTCTGGGCTGGGAGTCAACTGACCCACTGGGTTCCAGTCCAGCTTATCTGGGCCTCAGTTTCCTCTTCGGTTCGACGTCAGGGTTGGAACCCCGATCCCGAGGCCTCTTCCCATTCTCTCGCCACGGTTAGACATCTGAGCGCTCCGCAAGCGCCGGCGACAGGGAGGCTGCTCGGTCAGCACCAAGGACAAGGGCCCGCGGGCCGGTCGCGCAGACGCAAGGTCACTGTCCAGCAGGCCCGGCTGCTCAGCGTGCGTCTGGGAGCCGCCGTCGGGGTGCGCGGGAGAGCGTGTGCGGGGCAGTGTCGGGGGAGGGGCGGGCAGCCCCGGGCATGAAGTAAGTAGGGTCCCCACTGCCGTCTCGCAGATTCTGCGCCGGGAGGCCGCGGGTGGAGATGCCCGCCGCGGCCGCCCCACCTCCCTCGCCCCCGGCTGCCCTCGCCCAGCCTGTGGGGGGCGCACCCGTCGCGCCTCCCCTGCCGCTTTCCTGCCCGAGCGTCGCCACTGCTGCCCCTCGGGTTTCTTCGGACACAGCCGCCACCCTGACCCCACCCTTCAGGGCTGGGGCCCCCGGGCCGCCTCCCTGCAACTCCCACCAACTCCCTGCAGGGAAAGGGCTCGCACCGCGCTTCCTCTCGGCGCGGCCCGCCTGTGTCCCTTCTCCGTTGGCCCCGCCCTCGCTGGCCCCGCCCCCGCAGGCCCCGCCCGCCGTTGCCCGGGGAACCGCGGATCCCGCAGCTGCAGGAGGCTCCCGGCCCCGCCAAGCAGCCCTCGCCGCCACCGCCGCCGCTACCGCCACCACAGCCGCCACTGCTGCCGCCGCGTCCCGGCTCCAGCTCCCGCGCCCTCCCCGCCAGCCATGCAGCCCCGCCGCGCCCAGGCGTCCGGTGCGCAGCTGCTGCTCGCGCTGGCCGTGCTGCTGCTGCTGCTGCTCTGCTCCGGGCCCCGCAGCGGCTGCCTGGCCAGCCCGGTGCCCGCCGCGCCCCTGCCCGCGCCCGGGCCGTGCGCCGCGCAGCCCTGCCGGAACGGAGGCGTGTGCACCCCGCGCCCCGCGCCCGGCCCGCAGCACCCGGCTCCCGCCGGCGAGCCCGGCTACAACTGCTCCTGCCCCGCCGGGGTCTCAGGCGCCAACTGCCAGGTGAGTGGAAGCGGTGAGCGCGGTGCAGGGCGCTGGCAGAGGACCCCTGCCTTCTTCCCGCCCGCCCTACTGCTGCTGCCCGACACTAGGTTCTAGCACGTCTGAGACTAGCTTCTCCTACTTCGGGAAGGGAATGGTTCCAGCCTCCCGGCCCGCGTGGACGCGGACGCCCGGGCCGACCCTGCAGGTGCTGCTCCCCTGCCTCCCCTGGTTCCCGGCCGTGCCAGCCCGGGCTCTCGGGGCGTGTCGCTCCAGGGCTTGGCACTCTCGGCGCTATCGTTGGCCACCTAGCGGCGCGCCTCTCCCGGCCCGGGCCGAGCCAAGCAAGCTCCGCTAGAGCGCGGTCTCGGTGCCCGCCTTGGCCGCACAGAGGAGCCCGCCCCAAGCGTCCTTGGCGAGGTGTTCAATGTCCAGGTGGCCTTTCTCCCTGTCCCACTGGACCCTTTGTGTGTCGAGGGTGCGCGGTGTGAGACGCAAGTGGTGGTGGGCTCCATGCCGGGTGACCGGCACTTCCTTCCTCCACCCTTGAGGGCTCTGTCGAGGCAGCCAGAGGCCGAGAGGGCAGCTGCCTCCCCTCGGCCTGTGACCAGCCCTTTCTGAGCTTAGGAGCGGGTGGTGGAACAGTTGGAGGCATTCAAGGGGGTATTGCGCGTGGGGCCTGCAGTGTCGCCTTCCTGCTGGACGCTCCTTGAGGCGCACGCTTGGGGCTGGCGTCAGGGCGTGACCAGGGCACGGGGAAGCCTCCAGGAAACGTGGGTCTGTGTGAGGGATGGGACATGGCCAACAGCCGCACGTGAATGTGGGGTTTCCAAAAGAATTTGGCAGAAAATAATAAATGGAGCTTTTATAAGTACGTTAAAGCTGGGTGAAACCTATTAACATCAACATTTTTAGTAGGCGATTTGGTAGCATTGTGTGTCCAGGTGGAAAACGCCCAAGTCTATTGCAGCGTGGGAGTCAATAACGAATTTATCTGAAATGATTAAATGAAACCACGTGAATGTGGAACATAAATGGGATCCAATGCTTTCTTTCTTACATTTAGCTGGAGGAGTTTGTTTCATATAAATTTGATACAATATTGAAGAGTTACTTTGAGAATGCTCAAATAGGTTCTTTCAGTGGACGGAAAAAAGCTACCCTATTGATATGATAGATTTTTATTTTTTTATAGAGGGTAGATGGGATTGAGAAGCTTGACCTTGACAGCCAGAATTTTTGCTGTTTGCCTAGAATCTTTTTTTTTTCTTTAATAGCAAATTATCAGCCTGAATCTATCCGTTCAATGTTGTGCTCTTCTTCTTTGTTAACTGGCGTCAATAAGCTTTCATTCATTCCCTCGAGGGAGATGATGATGATGATGATGAGTATTTGTGATACCAGCATCAGAAGCAGGTTTGGGGCATGCCAGCTCCTTGGGAAATGCCTGTTGGAGGCATTCTAACAATAAGAACAAAATCTTGCTTTTGCAAAAATGAAAAGAACTGCAAATTCAAAACCAGAGAATAGTTATATTCAAATTGATTTAAAAATCTAGATTAAACTGATGATTTTCTAGGAAATACCATAAAAAAAAAAAACAGAGAATGAACTCATACTAATTTTCCATGTTGATTGATGATTTACACAACTTTTCCTGAAGAAATGAGTTGCCTGAATGCTTCTATCATACTGCTGTTTTATTTACATGTCTGAATTTTATCCTTGAAAGAAATAGTTGGTTTGGACCCAGGGTGTCGTGGGAATGAACCGGAGAAGGGAGGTTAGAGCACATCAGTTTAAATGAGAAGGAAGAATGGACATTGGGAATTTAACACAACTTGGAGATTTTTTTTGGTGACTCTAAAAATAGATATAAGAAAGCTTCAGGAAAGAGAGACAGCTCTTTAGTGCTCCCTAAAGATGACTTACAGAGAGGCATAAATATTGTGATTAGTCCTGAGTAGTGATTTGATATACAATTTAATTCATTCAGAAGAGTCATGAACTAATACATAAATATTGCAGAACCAACTGGCTCAAAACAGATATGGGTTTCCCGTATAGCTCTCATGTGAGGCAGGCTTAGCTGCGTGAACTCTGCCCACCTGAGGAAAACCAATACCGGATGCTCTGAGTTCTGCGTTAAAGAGAGAGCTGAAGCAACTGTAATTCTAATAGGAAAGTCTAGCAGATTTGGAACCCGATAGGCCTTGGTTACCCAGAAGAACTTACTGAGATGATTCAGAGCCTTATAACCCATAAAAAATTGATTCCTGATGATTTTAATTTAATCTTTCATGATTTTGTAGTAAGACTCGAGACTCTCATTTTTTATGGGAACAGAAAATAAAACAAAACACACCACCATAAAAGGTAATCTCAATAGAGAGGTTAGAGAGAGAGAGAAAACACTACACATACCCAATTACAGATAAGAGAAATGGATGTCAGCCATCGCAGACTGTGTGGTTGCTGAAATAGAACCTCGTGCTCACTGGATAAATTGGAATGGAATTTTACCTGCATGCGAAGAGGATCTTTTATACAAAGAGTGTCATCCTCCTCCGTATAATGACAATCATGTTAGCAATGGTAACATTAGAACCTAACCCTGAAGTTTCCTTTTTTTTTTTGTATGTGGAGAAACTTAAGAAAATCATAAACTACCAATTGGGATAAAAATGGATTAAGGCTGTTTTTAGCTTTTCTGTCATTGGTTGGTTGCCGTTAGGTAAACTGGTGGGGTCCAGGCAGTGCAGCTTCTGTCACCTGAGTGACAGGAACTCACAGGATCTGGGAATTGTAGGTCATGTGGGTTTGAAGGTGCCCCAGTTAAACCTGCTGTGACAGGTGATCTAAGCCAATTGGGTCTCAGTTTCCTCATTTTCAAGGATGGGATCTACCTCATAGAGGTTGCCATGAAGAGACCGACCCCATATTTTGATGTTTGCCTGAAAGCTTTTAAGCCTCACCTCTCCCTCCTTCCCTTTTCCTCCCTATCTAGGCAAACTTATAAAAAGGCCCAGGCGCTCCCTGGTGGGAGGTTCAAACCATGCAAACCCCTATTGTGCTGCGCCGGCCCCTCCCCCCACAAACCTCACCCGCACCCGCAAGCCAGTCTCCTTTCCCTGCTCTCTCAAGCCATTTGAACCCATTTGGGAACTGTCTGCTCTGCTCAGAAAGACACATGATGTCAACAGTAAATCTTTTCATACCTTCTTAGAGGTGTGTGTGAATGTGTGATTTTCAGTCTAGACATCCAAACCAGATTTTGGGTGGGTGTCCATCCTTTCTCTGTGGGATTTCCACAATAAGGCTTGGGGGAAGATTACATTAATTAAGTGCTGTAAATCACTGAGCATCTGTGATGTTCATGATTTTGTATTACAGTAAGACTTGAGACTCTCATTTTCTATGGGAGCAGGAAAAAAAAGACACCACAGAAGATCATCTCTTCTCCTTCTTTCTTTATTTTTTAACTTTCTGGACACATTTCACATACTCATTCCTTTAACTGTGTGAGGCAGATAGCACAAGTATCATCAGCTCCTTTTGTCAAACATAGAAACTGGAGCTCATTTTGATTGAGTGACTAATCCAAGGTCACATTTGATACTGTCCTGAAAATCACATAACACTTAAAATACATCTTTTCTAAGTCCTCCAACATACTTAAACATCTTAAATCATGAGAAATTCAGCTGATTCTAAAACTGTATATGGAAATCTAGTTTGTAGAGATGTACTAATGATGACGATGGTGATAGCTAACCCTCTTCTTAAGCACTTGCTGTGTGCCAGCACTGTTCCAGGCGCTTTGCAGATATAATTTGCTGATCCTTGTAGTGTCACCCCCATTTTGTAGGTAATGTGCAGAAAAGTTAAGTGACGGTCCCCAAGTCACACTGCTGGTAAGTGTTAGAGCTGGAATTTGTACCATGCGATACGGAGTCTAAAAGGCATTTAAATGAAGGCCCCGGCCCTCTCATATTTACTTGTCTGGCTTGAGCAAAACCTATGAACTCTTTGAGTCTTATCAGTAAAAAGGGCTGCAGTGATTTCTGAGTCCGGTCTTGCTCTAAAACCCTGAGCTTGTTTGACTATGCTAAGCTGGAGTAGAAAGGCACGGGGGTGACAAAGACACAGCAGATTCCCCTCATGCCACATGCCAAGCAGGACCATTTACCTTAGAGTTAGAATTCTGGGTCATACCTGTAGTTATTTTTACTGTGATAATAAACAAATGGATATTAAATAAAAGAAATATGAATATTTCTAGGCTGGGCACAGTGGTTCACACCCATAATCCCAGCACTTTGAAGGTTGAGGTGAGAGATTGCTTGAAGCCAGGAGTTTGAGACCAGCCTGGGCAACATAGCAAGACCCCCATCTCTACAAAAAAATTAAAAAATTAGCCAGGCTTGGCGGCTGACACCTGTAGTCTCAGCTACTGGGGAGGTTGATGGGGGGAGATCACTTGAGCCCAGGAGTTTGAGGTTGCAGTGAGCTATGATGACACCACTGCACTCCAGCCTGGGCAGCAGAGTGAGACTGTGTCTCTAAAAGAAAAAAAGAAAAAAAAAGAAAGAAAGAAATGTAAATATTTCTGAGAGGTTAGAAAACACTTCAACTTTTTAAAAATTAAGGCTTCTCTTGCCTTTTCTGGTTCATTTGGGGAAGTAAGTGGGCAGGTATCAGAGGTAGCAGCTGCTGGGCCGGTTTTTCTTTTCCGGTGAGTGATGCAGAAACTCCTTCCTTCTATTGGGCTACCCATCAAAAGTAGGGATTATTTAGTTTTGTATTACTTTGTAAAACTTATTTTATTTTAATGAAATAATTCTTTACCTAATATTCAAGCAATCAAATACCTGTTTATTTTTTCATTACATGTTCCCTAAGGATCTTATCCTTTGGGATTATAATAAAAATGTGTCAATTTCTGCACTTGGAGGCAAAATGGCGCTGTGTAGTTGCTTTTTATGCAAGTTAATTTTACTCATTCATCTGATTCTGTAATTTTCTCTTCTGATTAAACATGCTCACTTAAAACAATGGCTCTGCTTCAAATGAACCCATTTTTTTATTGAGCTTTGCTAACAAACAACAACAAAGAATTCTAGTTCTTTGAACAACATCAGGCTTTTCTACTGGACTTTTTACACACACACACACACACACACACACACACACTCAGTGTAGTATGTGCAAAATGTCGAATGTCAGCTGAGATATCAAGGGACATTTCTTCTTTCTCTGGCTTTTTTTATTAACTTTTTGTGATCTTGGGAGAATCATCGAACCTCCCCGAATCTCAATATTCATATCTCTAAACTGGACTAATAATGCTTGTCTTATTTTCTTTATAGAAATGACACAACTCACAAATGAGAATATAGTGAAATTTTTTCTGTAAGTGTAAAGAAGTATGTGAGAATGAATTTTAAGACATTTTCGAAAAAGGTAAAATATTGCGCAAATACAAGGTATGCTAAGAAAAGGATTATATTTTTCCCATATAAAATATTATACCAGTTCAGTGTCTGTGGTTGTTTTGCTTCAGTGAACACACTTAGCTCTTTCTCTTCTCTAGGATGGGTTATGCTATGACATAAATTTTAAAAGTGAAAATTTAATTGTATTAAAATATTTTATAAATGCATACTTCTTTATATCCTGAAAGAAATGATTTCTTAGGAAATTCTCAGTGACTTGAAGTTTTCCTTTGAAACGAAAGAAAAAAAAATTTGTCAAAATTCTTGTTAACAATTTTAAGGAAAGAAGGAAACAGTCAATTTTCTTGGTGTTATTAAAATAAAGTGACTTGCTTATTTTCTACATTTCATTCGTGGTGCATTCTTAGGAAACATCGTTCATCTCAGCTTGGCCACTTGACAAAAACACATTCCTGTCTTTAGCTTCTTTGCTTAAGCTTCTCATGTGACACGTTACCATCCAGAATGGTTTTGTTTATGCCCTCATTTCACAAGCATCAAACAAGAAAGAAAACCTAGCCTGAACTGAAGGGTATTTGAGTCAGAAAGCTGAGTGCCGGAGTTGTATTTTTAGATATCCTTCCCAACTCAGTAGGCAGCTGTGGTCAGGGCTGCTTAACCCACAGGCAGTGGCTGCAGAGTCCTGCCTCCCAGACAGAAAATCCAACAGCACGGCAAAGCTTTGCAGGCTCAATTTCTTTATATTTACCCCTTGCTCTGCCTCACCTACATTGGTGCTCAACCCTGGGTACTTGTTAGAATCATCTGAGAGCTTGAACAAAAATGAGCGTGTGGGTCCTACTGTCCGCTATCCCCCAGATTCTGACTTGGCCCCTGGTGTGGCCGGGACACTGGTGACTTTTAAATGCTCTCTCGTTCTGCTGTATGACTAGGGTCGAGAAACCCCAGCTGGACTCTTGTCATCTCCTCCTACAGCCTGCCCAGCACGTGGATGTGGCAGAGAAAAATAAGACAGTCGCACTGTTCTTGGTCACTCTTACCCTAAGGCGTCCGGGTTCACAGCCCCAGAATTCTTGGCCCACACCCTCCTCGAACGGTATACGTTTTGCGTCTCAAAGTGAGCTGAGTGGCAAGAGCCCACGTGTGGGCGTCAGACTGACCCGGGTTAGAACCTGGCTCTGGCTGCCTTTGGGGAGGTGAATCCTTTCTCTGAGGCTCGGTTTCTCATCTGTAAAAACGGGGTCCCCATGCCAACTTTGTTGAAGGCTGTTGTGGCTTAGAAAAATGTCTGGGTCATAGGAGACGCCTGATGAAAGATAGTCACTTCTGTTAGTGCCTCCTCTGTCCTCCGTCACCAGGTGGGTGCAAAGAAGGATGAGAGAACAGTGGGAACGGAGCATGCGCTGGTGGTCTAGTCTGTTACGGAATCACTAATCGTTTTTATGTGAGCTCACTAACCTGTCTTCAGTCAACAGTCATGATGTGTGTCTTAGAGCAGTTGTCTTCACGAGGAGGGGCCTCTCAGACTCCCGCCCTGTGTCCCCAGCTGACGCAGCTCTGCCCCAGGGTGAGTGAGGGCAGTGACAGGCACCCAGTGTGGGGGCTGCATACAGTAGGTGCTCCATAAATGTTGAATGGCTGGCTTTGGTAGGGTGCAGTTGTCAGCACCAGGAGGGTGCTGGGCCCCACAGGCAGGTCCAGGGCATGTGGGAAGGGATAGGAGCAAAGCACATGAAGACATTTAACCTGTTTCATAATTTCCCCTGGTGCCGCTTCATTCAGGGAAGTGAAACTATTTTTCAGTAAATCCTTTGCAGTAGCCCTGGCCTGTAGTATTGCTAATAAAACCTTCTTTTAAAAATACTTTTCTGATGAGCTAAATCAGGGGTCGGTAGAGCACAGTCTGCATCTCCTTCTCTCCCTCCAGCTAAGAATGGTTTTGATATTTTTAAAGGTTGAAAAAATAAAAATAAGCATAATATCTTGAGATGCATGAGAATTGTATAAAATTCAAATTTCAGTGTCCACAAAATAGTTGCGTGGAACACACGGCCACAGACATTCGTTTAGGTCTTGCCTGTGGCTGCTTCCGCGTCCCAGCGGCAGAGGGGAGCTGCAGACAGCCCACCCGCGACGCCGGAAATACGCATTATCCGGCCCTCGATAAAGGAAGGCGTTTGCTGACCTGCTCTGTGTATCTCTGTAAATATTCATGGAAAGAGCTTATTTTTCCATTTTTATTTATTTGACTTAGCTCAAGTCTCCTTCCCCTTCTGCCTTTTCTTCTTCCTCCCTCCATCCCTTCTTTTTCTTTAATCAAAACATTTTTTACAAACTTAATCCCCAATGTGACAGTGTCTATCCCTTCTTGGTGGGTGTCTGTGGGCAAGGCCTGGGGCTGACAGACAGAAGGATGAACAGGGTCCTTATCTTCAAATTGCTTAAGTGTCCAGAGTCTCCCAGGGCAGACTTTACCTTTCCGTTTTACACGAGCCCTGGCCAGTATGTTGGACCCCGCGGTTACAGTCTGCTTCCAGGGAGGTGTGCGCAGCCGGGAAAAGAAACGCTTGCCCCGGGGCTCAGAGCGGGTGTGAATCTTGGCTGAGTTACTCCAGGCTTATTAGCTCTCCTAACCCCGTTTCCTCGTTCATCGATAGGACGTTGGAAGGATGAAAGCAAGTAGCCTGTAAAGCCCCTGGCACAGAGTTGACCCTCGGTAAACACAAACTGCTGTTTTTATAGAAGTGGATGCGATTCTCCACGTTTTCTCTAAGGAGACTTACCTGGGGTCCTATAGCTCGGTGACAGAATTGAGGACATGAGCCCGGGCATGGTGGCTTCAAGTGTAGGGTTATTACTGTTATTATACTGCTTTTGCCTCCAAGTGCTCCAGGGTTTACGGCTTTCAAAGTGAGCACCAGAGGCAGGGTCGCAGCTCCAGTTCCAGGAGTTTTAGTTTCTGGTAGGAGGTTTTGGGTTTGTGTGATGTAAAGGCTTTTCTTTCTTAAAGAGAAAGGAAAGGAATGGGGCTTTTGAAAAAGAGTGGGGATTTGAGAAATGAAATCAGTGTACTTAAAAGAAAGGCTCTTGGGAAGGGACACACGTCTGCTGTCTTTTGCTCACAGTTCCTGAAAGCAAGCACCTCCTCTGGAATTTCACTGCTGGTACTTATCTGGTCCTTGGAGTTGATGTGAAGGAGCATTTGTGATTAGTTTTGGGTTTTTGGAGGCAGATCGAAACTCCTTTATGGAAGACATTCTATGGTGGAAGTAAGTATAAGAGAAGCAAAAATACCTGGTCCCTCTTTTCCCTGAGGAACTTGGAGCCCGGAGTCCAGAGCAATGGGCTGTGATACGGGCCGAGCGCCGGATGGAGAATTCTTCCGACGCTTGGGGTCCACCCCCGCCCCTCCAAATTCAGGTCAGATTTCTGCAATATGTTGTTTGGAGCAAAATCTCATGATTAATTTTCAAGCAAAATGGAATGTATTAGAACAGGAAAAATGCTAAATATGTCCTAGGTATCTTACCTCAGAAAGGAAAGATCTACTGTAGGAAGAATGAAAAGAAACCCAAAATCTCTAACTTGAAATTCACTTGCTCTGCGGCTCCTAGCACAAAAGATTTCCAGGCTCTTTTTACTTTATTACTATTTTTTATTAAGGTATAATTTACGTACAGTAAAATTCTCTCTTCTTAGCATTCAGTTCTCTGAGTTTTTTTTTTTCTTTGAGACAAGAGTCTCGCTCTGTCTTCCTGGGGTAGAGTGCAGTGGCGTCATCACAGCTCAGAGCAACCTCAAAGTCCTGGGCTCAAGCAATCCTACTGTCTCAGATTCCCAGGTAGCTGGGACTACAGGTGCACACCACCACGCCCAGCTAATTTTCCTATTTTTACTAGGGACGGGGTCTCCCTCTTGCTCAAGCTGGTCTTGAACTCCTGAGCTCAAGGGATCCTCCCGCCTAGTTCTCTGAGTTTTGACACATAGTTGCATAACTACCACCACAATCACCCCATGCATTTCCTTATGTCTCTTTGTAAACTCTGCCCTCAGCCCCAGCCCCTGGCAACCACTGGTCTGTTGTCTGTCATGACAGTTTTGCTTTTTCAAGAATGTCATATAGATAAACCACACATGTGCTTTTTCCACTCAGCATAATGCTTTGGAGATTGATCTGTGTGGTTTCATATATCAGTGGTTTGTTTCTTTTCATTGCTGAGTAGTAGCCCACTGTATGGATGTACCACAATTTGTTATCCTTTCACTAATTGATGACATTTGGTTTGTTTCCAGTTTTTGATGATTATGAATAAAGCTACAATAAATGTTCATGTATAGCTCTTTAAGTAGACATTTGTTTTCATTTATCTTGAGTAAGTAACCAGGACTTACTGGGATTGCTGGGTCACGCGGCAAGTGCGTATTAAACTTTATCAGAAGCTTCCAAACTATTTTCCAGAAGAGCTGTACTGTTGCATTCCTGTCAGCAATAAATGAAAGTTCCAGTTGCTTGCATTCTTGTCAGTCTGTGGTGTATCGTTGATTTAGATTTTAGCTAGTCTAATAAGTGTGTAGTGATATCACATTGTGGTTCTAATTTGCATGTTTATAATGATTAATGATGTTGCACATCTTTTCATGTGCTGTTTGCGATCCATGCCTCTGTTTTGATGAAGTATCTATTCAAATGAGTCGTGAGAGCTTTTTCCACATTATGGATACAAATTCTTTACTTGATATATGATTTGTGAATATTTTTTCCCAATCTGTGTCTTTTCATTTTCTTAATGGTATCTTTCAAAGGGCAGATTTTCAAAATATTGATAAAGTCCCATTTATCAATTTTTTTCTTCTATGGTTTGTGCTGTCTTGTGTCCTATCTAAGAAATCTTTTCCTAACCAAGGCCACAAAAATTTGTGTTTGCTCATGTATTGTTTAAGGTTTGACGTTTAGGTTTATGACCCATTTTTTTTTTAGAAATGAAGTCTTACTCTGTTGCCCAGGCTGGAGTACAGTGGAACGATTGTAGCCCCTGTAACCTTGAACTCCTGGACTCAAGGGATCCTCCTGCCTCGGCCCTCCAAAGTGCTGGGATTACAGGGTGTGAACACCCAGTCTCACATGACCTATTTTGAGATAGTACTTGTATGTGGTACAGCCTATGAGAAGTTTTTGTTTATTTCTTGCATATGGATATCTAATTATTCCAGAAACATTTTTTGAAAAGACCATCTTCACTGAATTATTTTTGCACCTTTGTTGAAAATCATTTGGCCATACCTGTGTGTCTATTTCTGGACTCTTTATTTTATTGAATTTATGTGTCTATCATTTTGCCAATTTCACAGTCTTGATAATACTGTTGTTATAGTAAGTCTTGAAATCAGGTTGTGTGTGTCCTCTAAATTTGTCCGTCTCCCCACCCCCGCCAAATTATTTTGGCTGTTCTAGATCCTTTGGAACTTGCTTTTAAAAATAGCATAGAGGAGGGGAGCTGGAGAAATGCAGTTTCCCCAAGCACATATTGAGATGACAAGAATTACAAAAAATAGAATCCTAGTTTCACACTGAGGTAGAACTAGGATTCTTAACCTGGGCTCCGTGGATGGATTTCAAGAGTGTATGGATGATCACATACTCAGGAGATGCCAAATTTTGTATATTATGTTCTCCTGGGCAATGGCTCATAAGTTCATGAGATTCTTTAAGAAATCTCCCACCTGTAAAAGAACCACTGGAATGGAGGACGAAGAAGCTGGTTGAATACGCCAGGACTTCTGGGCGTGGACTAAGGCATGTACCAGGAGCTAGCCTGGGACCGTGAAGTGGCCCCAAAGTAGGGTTGCCAGAAAAAATGCAGGATGCTCAGTTAAATTTGAATTTCAGATGAACAGTGAGTATTTTTTTTTGTATAAATATGTCCCAAATATTGCACATCATTTATCTGAAATTCAGATTTAACTGGGAGTCCTGTATTTTCAGTTTGCTAAATCTGTCAACCTTACCCCAAAGGCCTGACTAATCCCTGCTCTGATTCGCAGTTTTTTTCTGAAGGGTTCGTCAGTGGCACTTTAAATTCTTGCCAAACAATTACATAAGGCAAATTTCACTAACTTGCATTTAAAATATGAAATCAGCTTATAGTTTTACACCTTCACGGGTCCTTTTAAGTGTAACTGTCAAATTGCTAAGGCATTAAAAACCTGTGGAAATGTGGTGGAAAAGGCCTGTTGGTAACCGTATCTTACCTTCCTCGCCTCTCCTGCTAATTGCATCTCTCTGCACCAGTCAGTGTTTACATTGGTGTGTAGCTTTACGTTTTCCTCTCTGTACGTATAAACATGTATGAAGCCTATGTAAGTACTCATGTACATGCAATGACTTTATATAAAGACTAAATCATCCTATGCAACTTTTCCCTTAATCTGCAGGGTGTCCCAAAAGTCTCCATACAAAGGAAAAATTATGTAATGAATATTTTGTAAATCAAGGTACATTTAGCCACGATTTCCCCTTTTTCCCTATGTATGGTGACTTTTGGGACACCCTGTATTTTGAACATCTTTCCATGTCTCAAAATAGAGAGCAAACCCATTCTTTTTAATGGTTGAATAGTATTTCATTGTGTGAGTATTTATGTATTCAGTTCTTACTGAAGCACATTGTTTCCATCCACTGACTCCCTGTGTGTGTGTATGTGTCTTGTGTGTATAATGGCATATCCATGTGCATACATTACACATTCTAATAAATATTGCCAAATTGCCAACCAAAATGGTTGGAAAAATTTTAATATTTACTAACAGCATATGAAAATGCCCACTCACTCACATTTTATCAATATTGATATTCTGAATTTCTTTTCTGTGTTTGTGTTTGTGTGTGTGTGTGTGTGTGTGTGTGTGTGTGTGTGTGTTAACTGATAGCTATAACATGGTATCTCATTGGTTCTCTTTGTATTTTAAAAATCATGAATGAGGGAGAACATTTCTTATGCATTACCTGTTCTTATATTTGCCTTTTGGGTTGTACCTTTTTTTCATTGATTTGTAATAGCCCTTTGTTAATGAAGGAAATTAGCTCTTTGTCCTTTGTGTTATAAACATCTTTTCCTTATTTATCATTTTTCTTTTGAGTTTGCTTATTCTCATTGCTTTGCTCTTTAGAAGCTTATAATTTTTGGTTCTGATTTAGCCTAACTCATCAATGGGGTGGTTGATAAATTTTAATTAGAGCTCTTGTGTTTGATAGTGTTACCATACTGTACAGTATGTTGAGAATTATTAGATTTGAGCCAAGAGTTTGCTTTTGAAGAATTTTGTTTTGGCCAAGATCTATACTGATAGGGCTGATCCTATTATTTCTTTAGAACATACAATTAAATATAGCCCAAGTTTATGCCTATTTTAAGAAGGGTTGGCATAGATTTTCTAAATCATATTTAAATACTTTTAATTTGTATTGACTTTTTATCAAGCCTAGAATGCTGAAACTGTTTTATCAAGATACTTCATTTCTTTTTTTAAAAAAGAACTACTTAGCACATTTTTCCTTTAATAATTGGCATGGGTTCCTTAGTATTTTGTTAAAATCATTAAGTTAATTTTAATGGCATTATTGGATAATAGAGTATTTCTTAAAAGTCTTTGATGGTGTAATGGTCTGATTTCAAAAAGTGTTCTTTATCCAGACTTGGGTAGAAAAAGGCTTGGCCTAATATTCAGCAAAATGCAAATTTCCCTTATGCTTTAATCTCCATGTTGTATTTTTAGCTCCTTTCCCCTTGAGAACAACCTCATTTCTCCTGACCAGGGATTTTTATGGTCCTCTGTCTTCATTTTCACTCTTTAAAATTGGCCATTGGTTTTTTTTTTTTTTTTGGTTTTGCAAAAGGGAATTCTTTTATTTCTGTAGAAAAGCCTTATAATGAGAGAGATAATAGGAAAGACAGAGAAATGAGAACTAATATTGGCAGTTCTATGAGGCCCAAAATAAACTCTCAGCTGGGGAGAAGTAAATTTAATATTATTATTTTTTTCTTTTACAGAGGAAGGGTAGGATGGGGCAGGGTGGGGATTTTGCAGCTAGACTGACCAAAGGGAAGTCACCCTTCTTTTTGTTTCCTAAGGAAAAAAAATGTTATTACTATGTTCGACCGTAACGGTGTAATGCCAAAAAACTGATGCCGACACCTTTTTAAACATCACAAGTTGACTTAACGCAAGGTTTCCCTTGCTTCCCTTGCATCCCACAGACCCCACAGATGTTTTGTGTGCTTGGAAGAGGGGTGTTTTTTAGGCAAGCAGAGCCTGTGGCAATTTAGGGGAAGTCAGAGGCCTTTCTCCTAACCTAGATCTTTCCTGGTAGGATGCTTGTGATTCCTTTGTTCTTTCTCCCACGTATTTGGACAGGTGGTTGACTTGAGAATGTTGTCCAGGAGATGGAGAACAGCGGGGGACATGGCTGCTGATGACAGGGACTGCTCAGTGGATCTCCTTGCCTCGCTTCTATATACAGTCCTTACAAACTCCCTCAGACGGAGACACGTCTTCTTTCCCAGGAAGGGGAGACTTTGGTCTTGTTAGGGCTCACCGATAGAGCTGCTTCCTTTGTGGGTCTTCCAGATGAAGGGCTGCTTGCCTCTTGGTGTAAGTTCCTAACCAGAAACCTTTAAAGGAGCATACTTTCATGGAGAGTTCTAGTATTCTAGCCTCAGGGCTCTGACCACAGTGCATTAGAAAAAAGCTTAATGCATAGAAAGGAACATCAATGGATGTTGTCTGTATTGAAGTAGACAGACAGTTAAAGAGTCCTAAAATATCCTGTGGTTTCTTGTAATCCCATATAGCCTATTCTCTGTATCATAAACCACCCAAGGTATATCCATGGAATCTGTGTTACCTAAAAAAAATTTATTAAAGTAAAATTCATGTAATATGAAAGTAACCATTTTAAAGTGAAGAATTGGGTGGTATTTAGTAAGTTCACAATCTAGTTCCAAAACATTTTTGTCACCCCAAAATGCTGTACCCATTAAGCAGTTACTCCTCCTTCCTTCCTCCTCCCAGTCACTAGCAACCACCAAATCTGCATCTGTCTCTATGGATTTACTTATTGTTGAGATTTCATATAAATGGAATAATATAATTTATGACCTTTTGTGTCTGGCTTCTTTTGAGATTCATCCGTGCTGTAGCATGTGTCAGTATTTCATTCCCTTTTTATGGCCGAATACTATGCCATTGTACGTGTGCACCACGTTTTGCTTGTGCGTTCATCTACTGGTGGACATGTGAGTTGTTTCCACTCTGGCTATTGTGAATAGAGCTGCTATGAACATGCCCGTACAAGTGTTTGTTTGAATCCCTGTTTTCAATTCTTTTGAGTATAACTTTAAGAGTGGAATGGCTGGGTCATATGGTATTCTATATTTACCTTTTTGAGGAACTGCCAGATGGTTTTCCATCTGTGTTATCTTCTTACACAACCTGAGGCCGAGGATCCTCCCTGGATGGTTACTTGCAGCCTCTGCTCAACATGCCAGACTGATGTGTTCCTGCTACTGTCCTTGCCTCGGCACACAGTGTCCCAGAAGCTCCATTCCAGCTCTGTCTGTGGCCCCAGGTCCCTGGTCTCTTCATGGAAGGGCTCAGCCCCCTGTGGCTCCCTCCCGGGAAAGCCTGTGCATTCAAGAGCTCTGTTCTCTGACTCAGCCCCCCTCCCCCAGCAGTGCCCTCCACTCCAGTGAGTCATGCCTCAAGCCAATTCCTGCGGTCTGCTGAGCTCCTCTGGGAGAAACAGAGAGCTTGCCAGGGGCACTTGAGCTACTGTGAAGAAGTGGCCCTAGATGTCATTGGTCCAATTGCCTCATTTCACTGAAGAGGAAGCTGAGGCCAGAAAGTTGAAAAAAATTAAGCGAGGCCACCCAGATCCTACGTGGCTGCACAGGGCTTGAGAAAGGCCTTTGGCATCTGGTTGGGTGACCTTCAGATACCCTTCTCCTGGGCCCTGGCACCCATCAGGCACATTCAATATGCCACGTGTTGAACCGTGGGTTGTAATACCATCCTAGCTGACTTGTTTAAGGAGCTAGCTCATGTGGGTTGATATTGAGCACTCATGTTATTAGTTTTTAATGAGCTCAGTATAAATGAGAAATTCAAGTGGGCTGGGAGGTGGGACCCTCTGGACTTGCTGATGAGCCAAAGCAGGGCTAAAAGACTAGAGATCACTTGTTGCTTAGCAACCACCACCAGGCTACTTGGTTCCTATAAACTGAACCTTGTTGATGTCCCCAGGGATTGGGATTTGGGCAGTAAGATTTAGCAAGGTGTGAGAACTGGGTGTTCTCTAGGTTTAGTTCGGCTCCTAATGCATAGAGCTCCCTGCCCCTACCAACAAACAAACAAACAAATCACCCTCAGGGAGCAGTTCTGACAACTCTGGACAGTTTGAGGCCCAGAGAAGCTCATAAAACAATTTTATCCTCAGGTCAAGAGCTCAGCATGGACCTCTGCTTATCATCCACCCCTCCATTCCCATGACTTGGAGTCTTCCAGGCCCGTCCTACTCACAATCTGAGACTAAAGTGTTTGGTTTTATGGAATATTGGGAGAGGGAGGAGATAGTGCTTTGGTTTTCAATACGAGGTTAATAATCTAAGGACCTCACCTGCCACTGGGAATTTCTGAGTACTGACTGCAATGGAAATGTGTTTATAGATATTTAGAGCTGAGAGAGATCCTGGAAATCATATTGGCCAGTTCACTAATTTGGCAGAAGAAAGTGAAGACCAAAGAGATGAACATCAGAGACAGGATTAGAATTTGCTGACCCTCTTTCCAGCACTCTCCACCAAAGCATTTAAGCCCAGACATTCCAAACGCTGAAGACACTCCTGTGGGGGGTGGGCGTGGGTGGGGATTCACATAATATTATACAAGTTTTTATGGACATTCAGATTCAAGTTAAATGTTCAGTTACTTACATGAATGGCCACGTGCAAGGTTCCTCCCCTCATATTATGTGTTTTAATCCTTACGTTTCTTTGGAGGAGGCATTTTCTCTCCTTGACAGATGGTGAGACTGGAATGGACAGAGGTTCTTGGTGACTTGCCCAAGTCACCCACAGCAGGTGGGCTGAGATTGGAATCCCCTGGGTACAAATGCAGGGCTTTCTTATATTTTTAAAATATATAATATTATATATAAATTACGCATTCTATTATATATAATGTTATATATATTTCTTAAATTTCTTATATTATCAGAACTGTCTGCTTATGCCTGTAACATATAAAAAAAATTCTTTATATGAGCTACTGGTCACAGTTCTCCAATACATTCCATTCAGTGGAAGACTGTGAAAGGAATTGAAATTGTGGAATATTAACAATAATCATTGTATCATTTTATTTTTTTTGCAACTAAGACATCTTAGATGGGCAGGCCACTGTTTTAAGATAGACTCATAAAACCATCTTTCTTTATTCAGAAGCAATTTTTCTGCATGGCTTAATGCTTTTGCTTAGTACCTTCAGAAATAACTTTGTTAAAAGTGTGGTTTTATAGTTCAAGTTACAGAAAGCCTCTAACGATAAAATGAGTTTTTAAAAATGGTCATTAACTTGCACTTGCATAACCATTTGTGACATAAGATTCAGCGATTTGGTTAACCACAGCTAAAAGCCAATCGACGTACTGATTTGGAGATGAGTGTGATACCTGTATGTTTGAGTGAATATGAATAGACCAGAAATACAATGACGTGTTTGAGTTTTTATTATGTAGACATATTGTGTCTTAAATGTGAATGCGTTAAGTACTCCGGTAGGAACTTTAGTGACCAAGGGACATCTAATTTTATCATCCCAAAGATGAGAAAATTGAAGTCCAGAGGGGTTTCAAGACCAGGCCAGATCAGGGTTCTTCCACTTTGTATGTATCAGTCAGAACTCTGTGGGTTGCAAGAATCAGAAAACCTGATTCAAATAGCTTAAGCAAGAAAAGAAGTCTGTAGGTTCATGTGGCTGAAAAGTGTGGGCACAGCGTTGTCTCGAACTCAACTCACACCGCCTGAGCCGTGAGACTCTCTGTTTCTCAGCTCCACTTTCCTCTGTACTGGCTTCATTTTCAGACTCTGGACAGTGACTCCCGACAGCTCTAGGCTCACATTGTCCTTATTGCCAGCAGCCCAAGGGGAACAGAGAGAGAGAGCTCCTAATTTCAGCTGCTCTGGGAAAGTCCTGAGATTAGTTCTGGCTGGACTGATTTGGGTCGCATGTGCATCTCTGAACCAATGGTGCGGCTAGGGCATTGGCTTCCGCCGATTGGTCAGGCTTGGGTTATGTGTCCACTCCTGGAATTTCTTTTGGTTAGTGTTTGCATACAGTATCTTTTCCCCCAATTGTTTCACTTTCTGTCTTTTTGTGTCCTTGTATTTATAGTGCATCTGTTGTAAATAGCATGCAGTAGGATTTTGTATTTCATGCAGATGGATGATCTTTGCCTTTTAATGGGAAGATTTGGTTGCTTTATATTTACTTACCCATGTAATTGGGTTTATTTCTATTCCATCACAGCTCCGGCTCATTCCTAATGGCAAACTGTTACCCTTTGAGGTCCCGACCCCAAATGAGGGGAGGTTTCTCAGGCTCCCACTCCGGGGCAGGCCCTGACCTCCAATTTTTGTCTTCCTGGTTCAGTGAAGCTGTTATTGTCTCTTCTCACCTTTTCAGCATTTTAACAACGTCTTCTGGAAAATTCAGATGCCCCTGGAGAAAAAGCTTCCCCAAATGCTGAATGTCTTTCAGAGTACTTTAGTCAATGCTTGCCCACCTTTTTAGTTGTTCTCAGCAAAATGGTTGATCTGAATAACCAGATCCAACTTTATAGGGAACAAAAGGCTCAAATTGATGTGTCAGGCAGGTGGGAGGGGGAGGACATTCACATTTAATGAGTGTGGTGCTCACCGTCTGGGGGATGGACACGCTTGAAGCTCTGACTCAGGTGGGGCAAAGGCAATGTATGTAACCTACACATTTGTGTCCCCGTAATATACTGAAATAAAAAAAAGTCATGTAACTTATTTTAAGAATAAACTTGGTCATATTATAACATTTAACATTGCAATATGATAAGCAAAAATTGCAGTCAGAAATAAAGTAGTGGTTCCAAAATTTGCAAACATGCACACACACAAACACATATATGTGGAAAGAATATAACCTCCTTGCTCTGCTCTGTTTTTCTGTAACATTTGTCATCTTCTAATACTTTATTATTTACTCTTTAATTGGATCCATTGCTTATAGTCTGTCTTTCTCCTGCTGAATCTTAAGCTCCACGAGGGCAGAGATCGTTGTTTTTCCGCAGGTGTAACCCAGGCCCTTGGGACAGCACCTGCCCATTGTTAGTAACTTAGTATTAGTGCCGAGTGAATGAATGAGAACTCCCAGAGTGACAGAGCTGGAAGGGAGATTGGGTGCACTCAGTGTGGCAACTTCACTCAATTCAATAATAAACATTAAAGAAAAAAACAAAAGAAAAGAAATAGGAGTATTCCAGAAAATAATAATTTAACACACATCCACTGAAGACATGCTGTATGGATGAATTGTGCCCCACCCAGCCACCCAAATACACATGTCGAAGCCCTAACCCGTGTGACTATATTGGGAGATAGGACCTTTAGGAAGGTGATTAAGGTTAAATGAGGTCATGAGGCTGGATCCCTAATCTGATAAAACTGGTGTCCTTATGAGAAGAGGAAGAGCCACCAGAGCTCTCCCACTCTCTCTGCCCTGTGAGGACACCGTGAGAAGAGGGCTGTCCGCAAGCCAGGGAGAGAGGCCTCACCAGAAACCAGCCTGGCCGGCACCTTGGTCTTGGACTTCTAGCCTCCAAAACTGTGAGAAAATAAATTTCTGTTTTTAAGCCAAAAAAACCCCAAACACTGTATCAAACTTTGGTTCCATCCAGACCCTAGCATTGGATATACCAAGATGAATTTAATGTTTTCTCTGCACACTGTTGTTACTAGGTATGTGGGAAAACAGGGTAAAGGAGGTTAAATGACTTGTCCAAAGCTACCTAGATTGTAGAAGAGCAAAGATCTTATCATTCCATGAGACTCTGAAATAGACATCCGCAAGACATATTTTGCTTTACAGGCAAAAAGAGAAAAAACGGTGTTCCTTCCTCCCATTAGTGGTTCTCAACCTGGCAACACAGTAGATTCTCTAGGTGAGCTTTAGAGATGCAAATTCCTGGACCCTACTCAGACATATTACATCGGAATCTTTGGGGGTGGTGTCTGAGCAGAATATTAACAAAGGAGACCCTCAGGTGATTCTAATAGGCAGCTACGGCTGACGACCACTGGCCCAGGTTATTCACGTAGATCACAATACGTTTTTGTGTTATTCCTTTCCCTTCCATGAGAATAAGATCCCTTTCCATTTCTGAAATTCTTACTTTCTTTTGCTTTCGTGGTTGAGAGCTTGGTTTGGTTTCTTCCCCTAATATTGGTCTGCTCCAAGAAAAAATAAATCTTATCTGAAAAGCATTTACTTTTGGCAATGATCAAATTCAAATTAGCACTTCTGTTATTGTCCCGTTTTCATATTTATCCAGTCTGAGGGAGATCTCTCTTTTATTCACTGGACCCAAAGATTTGAATCCTGGCTCTATGTCCTTGAGCAAGTTTTTAACACTTCTGAACCTCATCTTTCTCATCTCTAAACTGGGCTTAGGAAGTTATCTTTTCTGGTTGCTGTGAGGGTGATGCCGCAGGTAAGGCACACGGATGATCGTGCATTAAGGCACACGGGAGATTTGACCAGTCGGTTGCTATCTCCTTTCTGTCTACCAGGACCTTCCCATCTCTGCGGGGAAGAGTTTCCCAAATTGAAAAACAAAATTCCCTGTACATTTTGCTCTAATGCCTAGGAGGTTGTTTTAGTTCAGGCTACTCTAACAAAGTACTGTAGACTGGGTGGCTCGAATACAACAGCAATTTATTTCTCGAAGTTCTGGAGGCTGGAAGTCCGAGATCAGGACGCCAGCATGGGATGGTCAGGTTCTGGTGAGGGTCCTCTTTCGGGCTGCAGATTGCTGACTCCTTGCTCTATCGTCACATAGTAGAAAGAGAACAAGAGAGCTCTCTGAGGTCCCTTTTATAAGGTCCCTAATCCTATTCATGAGGGCCTCACCTTCGTGGCCTAATTACCTCCCAAAGACCCCACCTCGTAATACCATCACACTGGGATTTAGAATTTCAACATATGAATTTGTGGGTGGGGACACAAACCTTTAGTCCATGAGAGAGGTGCACTCAAATGTTTGCAGAAACATCGGAATATTTCTTCTTCTTCTTCTCTCTTTCTTTTTTTTTTTTTTTATAAGAGATGGGATCTTGTTCTATCCCCTAGGCTGGAGGAGTGCAGACCACCATGCCTGGCTAATTAAAAAAATTTTTTGTAGAGACCCCGGGGTCTCACTATATTGCCCAGGCTGTTCTCAAATTCCTGGGCTCAAGCGATCCTCCTGTCTCTGCCTCCTAAAGTGCTGGGATTACAGACATGAGTCACTGTGCCCGGCCCATCTGATGTATTTTCTACACAGCATCTAAGATACACTTTTCTTGGTTTCTTTTGTAGGGGCCCTTCTATGAGCAACTAGAAAAGAAGTTTGTTTTCTTACTCACTGAGCTGTGTTGGGGTCACTGAAATAGATTAGTGACGATGACTTTTGTTGTTGCCTTTGTCACCCTTGTGCTAAATTTAAATGAGAATCATTATAGCGGAAGGTCACTTATCTTCAAGCTAAGTCCTGAATGTGTGATTTGTGGTTCACTATTCCCATTGATGAGTACAGTTCTGGCCTCTAATTATAGAATCTAGACACATCACAAGGACCAATTTAATAGTACAAATGAAGCATTTTGCTGAAACATATACGACTTGTAATGATGTCCCTCAAGACTCGAGATTGAATCGGTTACTCTGTTGTGCTCCACATTTCAGTTGTTGTTGCTGGAGAGAAAGTGAGGTATTTCTGATGTTGCCGAGATCAGACCAGTTGAGTTTTGCCTGGTAATTGCCTCTGTGCATTATTTTCTATACAACTTGACAAATGCCTAATAAACATGACACGTACTTGCCTTGAGTATGTTTCTTTGGAGAAATTACTGGAGTTAGTGGGCTGCACTGTTGACTACTTAGTTATGAGGTCCCCAACCCCTGGGCCGAGGACTGGTATGGTCCGTGGCCTGTTAGCAACTGGGCCGCACAGCAGGAGGTGACTGGCGGGCGAATGAAGCTTCATCTGTATTTACAGCCACTCCCCGTCGCTCGCATCACCACATAAGCTCCGCCTCCTGTCAGATTAGTGGCAGCATGAGATTCTCATAGGAGAGCGAACCCTACTGTAAACTACTACCCTACTGCATGCGCTCCTTGTGAGACTCTAATGCCTGCTGATCTGAGGTGGAGCTGAGGCAGTGATGTTAATGCTGGGCAGTGGCTGCAAATACAGATGATCATTAGCAGAGAGGTTTGACTGCGTAATAAATGTAATGTGCTCGAATCATCCCAAAACCATCCCCACCTCCCCAGGTCCATGGAAAAATTGTCTTCCATGAAACCGATCCCTGGTGCCAAAAAGGTTGTGGACCGCTGACTTAATTGATATTTGAGGGTGGAGAAGAAACTTTAACACTTGGGTTGATCATTTGGAAAATTTACTTGTAAATATTCTGAGACTACAGTTACCCACTGAAGTGAAAAAACTGTAGCCTTCAAATATAATTACTCAAATTTCACTTGCCAAAGTTTGTTGCGTTTAGGAATCATGCATTTGAACAGAAGAACAAACTTGTAACTAGTACCAGCCTTCTGTGCTCGTGTTGTTTGCTAGAGAGAGTTCTAGATGGGGGCCCCAGAGGCTGGGCTCAGTCAGAGCTCACGGCAGAACCTTGGACAAACCACCTAACCTTCCTGGGGCTTAGTTACATTGGCTCTGTGATGGAAGGCTGGCTTTTAGGTTCTCCGCGGTTGCTTTGAAGGTTATGTGCGTTGCAGTGGTGTGGGGGCTCTTCCATTCTTTCCTTGGAGCCACTGGTGGTGTGGCATCTGCCCCTTCCCTGCCCCCATTAAAGGGAATATGCCTGTGTGTGTATATGCTTTTAGAATGCAGGAAGCGCCAAGGGATTTTCACACTGGTAGGTGGTGGTATTTCCTCTGCATTCAATCTGAGTTCAACACATTTTTTTTCTGACTTGATGTCCTGCCAGGTTACATCTCCAGTGCTTTCTAGTATGCCGATGTGAATGCTCTCATCTCGCTTTTTTTCTGTTGGCTAAAATAAATTGTGTGCAGAAACACATTTTTAAATGGTTTTAAACTTTGCATATGTTTAAATGAGTTTTAACAGGAGAAATATGTCTAAACTTTTGCATCATTAGGAAGCCATAGCTCCACCAAAGCCACCTGCTCAATGGCTTTGGTAGAAACCAACTAACTCCCTACGTAGAAAAAGACACCTTTTGCCCAGGGCCAAGGAGGGGCATGGCTATCAGGTGGCGAACAGAACTACAGGTACCATAGGCTGAAAGTGCTGGGTGTTATACTTAGATTCTTGAGTTTATCTTAAATATGCGCTCAGGTGATATATGTTTTCTTATGTCTCCCAGCAACCAGTCTTGTAGATTAAATCCTCATATGTGCTATTAAAGGTCATAGTGTTAGAAACTTGATATTTAACAAAGGGTTCACCCTGCTGCCTAGAGGGCCACGGTCTTGAAGAGAATCAAGCCTACCATCTCCTGCAAACTATGGATATAGGATCCCGGGAACCCACAGGTGGTTGTGAGAGGATGTGTCTGGATGATACAACAACCCACATTTAACTGCATCTCAGTCTTCAAATCAATGCTGGGGAAACTGTTCTTCCGCTCCATAAATTTCTATAATTAAATGAGAGGAGAGTGACCTGCTTAATGTTGCTGAGGCTAGAAAACTTCAAAGATGCACAAATGCCACTGGCCCATCTGTCGATTGCTTCAGGTAAGTCTGCGGTGGGCAAGAGTGAGTGCCAGCGTAGACATCCAGGAATTACTTGAGGGGAATTAGGGTTTCAAGTAGTGACCATGTCCCTGTGGGCAGGACCAGTCCTTTCCTGGAAGGCCCGTTTGGTGTATCCTGTCGTGGGAGGTGCGCTCAACCCTCAGATTGTACTATTCTGGTGAAGTATGTCAGCGGAAACTATTATTTAAGCTAGTTTGATGAGAGATGAAAAGTTTCCAGCCAATGTGTTTGCTGATGTAGGTTTGCTGTGGCAGAGGATTGGCATAGATTCGACGTCACAACTAGAACTTGCCAAACACTTGCCAGCCAATTTTAATCACCAGCCAGATTAAGAGGACAGAAAGGAAGGAATGAAATGATGACAGTGAAGGAAAAGTTGACTGAGAATCCATCTGGACTCATTACGACCTAAAGCCGTGCCAGATATATAAATATTGTGTGAGATTCCTCTATTAGCCTTATGATTATATTTGGCAGCCACTGATATTAAGATATTGTGATGGATTAAAGTAATTTCAAATTGCATTGAAAATATACCCCTTGAAGTGAGATGGGCACCTATATCAATGGTGGATGTAAAAATTGGTTTGTTTTTCTGGAAAGCAGTTAGACAACATGGATCAAGAACCTTAAAATCTTTTGACTTTGTAATACCCCTTTTGGGAGATTGTCCTAAGAAAGTAGCTGGAAATTTGAACAAAATTTTATAAATAAAAATAGTCATCATAACATCATTTACAATGGTCCTAAATGGGAAAAAGCCTAAATGTCAAGTTAATAGAAGAATTTTTAAATAATGGTATAGCTCTACGATAGAATTTAAAACAGCCATTGTAACGATGTTTTTAAAGACAGTTTTGCACTTATGAGATTGAATGAAAAGAAACAAAAATAAGATACAAAGTTGAACCAGTGCTATAATCACAATTATGTTGAGGTGCATAAAGTAAAATTGGAAGGAGATATACTTTATTCTTTGACAAAGTGGTATTAAAAACATTGGGATCCTGTGCATTTAAATTACTTAAAGGGGACGGGCGCAGTGGCTCACGCCTGTAATCCTAGCACTCTGGGAGGCTGAAGCGGGAGGATCATTTGAGCTCAGGAGTTCGAGACCAGCCTGAGCAAGAGCGAGATCCCGTCTCTACTAAAAATAGAAAGAAACTATTTGGACAATTAAAAATATATAGAAAAAATTAGCTGGGCATGGTGGCACGGGCCTATAGTCTCAGCTACCCGGGAGGGTGAGGCAGGAGGATCGCTTGAGCCCAGGAGTTTGAGGTTGCTGTGAGCTAGGATGACGCCACAACACTCTAGCCCGGGCAACAGAGTGAGACTCTGTCTCCAAAAAAAAAAATTGCTTAACGGTTTTGACTTTGTTTATCACATATCACATTATGTGGTGACTCGAAGGGAGTTGATGCTAAAGCCCCTGAAAAACTCTTCTTCCCTAGCTGTCGGTATGCGAAGTCTCTTGTCCAGGTTTAAGCTTTAAGGACATCCAGAAGTTCCATACCTAGACTGTTAGGGTGGGAACGTGGCATGAAGCCGTCAACACCCACTACTCCTTTAACAGGGATTTGTTTTGCTGCTAAGTGGGTGCTGGAGGCAGCTGAATGGGGGTGTCGGGAGCTCACGGAGCAGCGGCAGGAGAGGGCAGGCCTGGACGGGATCCCCGGTAGCTGGGTCAGAGGTGAGCCGCGGCGGTCCCTGAGCAGCACTGAGTGCAGGCTCCGGTCGGGGTGAGGGGTGAGCACATAGTGCCTCTGGGCTTTGCCTCTGTTGGTTCGTGTGAATTTCTGTAATTTCTGTCTGCGCAGCCCCAGGATCAGGCTGGTCCTGGCTGTGTCTTTCCGGGACCACGGCAGAGGCCACTGTGCTGCGGTGTCCCGGCACTCCCGGGTGTGGCGCAGAGCCGGGGCTGCGGGGACAGGCGGACTGGGAGGTGGGGCGGGCCGGGTGGCAAGGCCGCGGCTGTGCCCGATGAGCGATGGATGCAACAGCCCACAGACGGGCCTCCGCTTTGCGGGGTGTATTTGCCTGACGAAGGGTGACTCTGGGAGGCCCCAGCACTTCGGAGTAGTCAGTCATTTGTTAGGACGCAGGTGCATCTCCCTCTCCAGTCTCTCCTACTCCAGCTCACCGTGTCTGTCCCGTCCTGGGAGGGGCCTCCCAACGCAAGCGCCCCAGGCCTTTGTGTGTGTCCTTGCCCCAGAAAGCTCTGCCGGTGGCCGGCGGCCCCTCCCCCTTGAGGTATCCATCAGAGGTCACTCCTGATCGCCCTCCTCTGACCACCTCAGACTGACCTCAGCTCCTTCTTGCCTCCTTCCTGGTTCTTGTCTCACTTACAATTATGCGTTTGCTCACTTGCTTGCTAGCTGTCCCCACCTAGAGAACCCAAGAGGACGGGCGCCACGTCTGCTGAGTTCCAGGTGTTCCACCTGTGTCTGGCAGAGCACCTGGCATCTGTGGGTGCTCAATGACCGTTCGTTGAATGAACAAATAATAAGTGAATGAATGAGGAACACATGAACTGACTTGCACGTTTACAGCCACTGAAATGAGTGGAAGATGCTCACTGCGGAATGCATACCGTTCGCTGACTTCTCTGTGCAGGCCAGTTTATCCCCCCTGCGGTGAGGGTACTGATGACGGTGGTGATGACAGCTGGGGTTCACTGGGCAGGGCACTGTCCTGGAAGCGTTGCAGTTTCCTCAACAACGTTATGAGCTCTGCTGTGGGAGGAAAAATGACGCTCTGCCTTTAAATGGCCATGTTAAACATGGTTCCCATCCTATTTTTATTCAAATTACTAAATTTGTGTCATGTATTCAGTGATTGACTCCACATTCAAATTCAGAGTATGATAGAAATAAAAATGACGACAGATCCTGTGAACTGTTCATTTGCATACTTATATTTAAAGCAGAACAGTTTTAATAATTCTAAAACTTTAAAGTAACTGTTGAATTGCAAACAGCCTTATTTTGCCATGGACCCTTTATCCTTCATTTTCTTCAAAGCTGTAGGTTGCTAAGCAACCAAAGATCAGAGTCCTCTAAACTTGTGTTGTTATTATACGGCCACAGTCCTGGTGGAGAGAAAAAAAATCAACAAAGATAAAAACATGCCCCAGAATGATTATAATAATTCAGTGATTATCTAGATTGCATTCCAGAGAGTCACATGTATTCCCAACCATATGCTCAGTCTCTTTATTTTTACTGGGTCAAGAGAACAGCTTTCATCTAAATTGTCTGTAATTACGGATTCTCATTATAATTCTTCAAAAAGTAAATCATTTTAAATTAGTTTCAGGTGGAAAACAGCCCATGCTGCTTTATGGATTGTGGTGTGAATTGTGGGCCATAAATAGGTCATACTCATGAAGACCAGGTTTGATAGGAATTTTTACCACAGTTTGTGGTCAAGGAAAAATGGGTCGGGAGACAGTATTCTTGCGGGGCAGACAGCCCTGGATGCACCTTTGTTACTTGCTGGGTGATTTTGAGTAGCTTTCTTAAACTCTGCCAGCCTTGGTTTTCTTATCTGTAGAATGGAGCAACAATGGCATCTCCCGCACAGGGGAAGCTGCGGTAATAGAGGCGATCGGGCAGGTGAGCAGTGCCAGGTGATGGCAGCTTTGTATGCTGTGGTCAGATTTTTAATTTTATTCTAAGGACACAGGGGGGCTTTTGGAGAATTTACAGAGAACCCACTTTCCCCGCTCCCACCGCCCCCGTGAGTGGAGGATCATTTGGGTCTCATCGACAATTGTGTTGGTTGTCTGCTGTTGAGAAACAAACTACTGTAAAATGTAGTGGCTTCAACTAACCATCATTTTATTATTTGCTCATGAACTTGTAATTTGGACAGGGCCAAAAGGGGTGCATGGCATCGACTGGGATGATGCGACCAGGCCGGAGAGTCCACTCAGGGTGGTGTGGCTGACGTGAAAGGCAGGTGGTGCTGGCTCGTGGCTGGACGCTGGGCTGGGCTGTGGCTTCTCCACGCGGCCGGGTTGGGCTTCTCCCAGTGTGGCTGTCTCGGGGTAGATGGACTTTTTACATGGGAGCTGGCTTTCCCCAGAGCAAAGAAGCAGAGGCCTCCATGGCTTCTTAAAGTTTAGTCCCAGGCTGGCACAATTTCACTTCTGCACCCTGTAGGTCAAGGCAGGTCAGAGCTCCAGTCCAGAGTCAAGAGGAGGGCTGGAGTAGGGGAGTGTGGTTCATTAACTGCCACCAAAGAAACAGTCCACTGAAACAGTCCTGTTGATCGCCAGAGCTCAGCTTCTCATTCTCTGGGCATTACATGACCCCTTGCCGCTTTCAACACATACACATTGTGACAGTTAAAAATCACACCTGTACCTCTCAAAATGCCTCTGGTTGAGAACCACTGGTCGTGTGTGTGTGTGTGTGTGTGTGTGTGTGTGTGTCTGTATATGTATATATATATGGCAAGGAAGGGCTGAGGACCGGCAGTGTGGTTATAAAGCGTATTCTAGGTGAGGAGTTATCTTAACTCTTTCTGCATACTGGATTTTCCCCCCTATATATTCTGGGGTCGCTTTGGAGGCACTGGTGTCTATGCGTGGAAAGCCTGAATCCTGGATAAGTGGTCAATTCCAGGTAAGTTCCCAGCTTTAGAGGGAAAGACAGGAATTCAGTTTGGGGTCCCTAAATTCTGAGGAGTCCAGCAGACATTCAGATGAGATGTTTGGCACTGAGTTGGTGATGTTACTCTGGAGCTTAGCAGGGTTGTCCAGCTTGGATCTAGAGATGTGGGCACTTCCAGAAGAAATGGAAATAAAAGGAGTGCGAGTAAGTGCAAATTGCCCAGGGTGAGCATGCACAGCGAGAAGAGAAGGATACACAGATATTCACGGGGTGGGCAGAGGAGGAAGAACCAGTAAAGAGGAGGATGGGGTGGTAGGGAGAGAATTCGGAAATAACAACCTGTTCCCCCAGCTCCTCACGTCACCAATTTCCTGTTCATCCTTCAGGGTTCAGCTCAGCCATCACCTCCTGTTGGAAGCCCTTCCTGACATTGTGCCTCTCCGTACCCCAACACACACACACACACACACACACACACACACACACACACGCACACACACAGACACAGTGGGGAAGATGCTCGTCTCCTACACACAGCATCTTGAATATGGTTATCATTGTACATTGCAGGCTGTGTTAAAAAGGTCTCAGTGTCACCTCTCCCATTAGACCAACCTTAGGTGTCTCGTTCATCTCTCCCCAGGCCCTAGCATGACGCTTGGCACAGGAGAGGAGCATCACAAATGTTTTCTCTTGGAAGCAACCTCCTCCCACTTGTCTATATTCCTTTGCCTCTGCTGCACAGCCCCCATGATGCCCTGGCCCCCTGCCTCCAGCCCTGCTTTGGCTCCTCGGGAAAATCTCTGTACAAAGTCTGGGGATATGTCTTTGGTCCCTGTTGCCTTTGAGGTATACTACTAAAGAACTTATACATGTAAAGTACTTAGCAGAGTGCCTGGCTCAGTGTATGCCCATGTGTGTTTGTATATCATCATCATCACCATCACCATCACCATCACCACTATCATCATCATCACCGTCACCATCACCACTATCATCATCATCATCACCATCACCATCATCATCCCCACCATCACTATCATCATCATCATCATCACCATCACCATCATCACCATCATCATCCCCACCATCACTATCATCATCATCATCATCACCATCACCATCATCAT